>JAPYYV010000266.1:0-46942 GCA_030522625.1 Copidosoma aretas
TCTTCGTCGCAGTACAGAGCGCTGGGATTGTCTTCGTCGCAACGTAGCGCGGAGGGATTCTCTTCGTAGCAACGTAGCGCGAAGGGATTCTCTTCGTCGCAGTACAGAGCGCTGGGATTCTCTTCGTCGCAACGTAGCGTGGAGGGATTCTTTTCGTGAAAGCAGTGAGTTGGGATAGTCTTGCTGAGAGTACATGGTGCTGGAATAGTCTTGGTGAAAGCTTTGGTATGGAATTGTCTTCCTCTAGCGCGTCGATATAAACATCTTTTTAAGCGACTACCTTAACCAAATGCTTGGTAATTATGGATAAAAGTTCAGCAGCACACAATTCTAACCGCGGAATGCTTTGGATCTTTAGTGGAGCTACCTTGGTTTTGGCTAGTTGTCATGATACGTTAATTTCTTTTCCACGTACTAGGCGCAAATATAAGACAGCAGCATAAGCATTCTTTGATGCATCTGCAAACCCATAAAGCTCAATAGAATCACACTAAGCAGAATATAGATTCCGCCGCGGAACGTGGATTTGATTAAGCAAAGGAGTTTCAGTCAACCAACGTACCCAAGTATCAATTACAGTAGTAGGTTAGATATCATCCTATGATGAAGGTAGTAACCAAAGAGATTGGAAAAGTACTTTGCCAAAAACAATAGCGGGAGCAATCCAGCCTAGCGGATCAAAGAATTTAGCTGACTGAGCTAGAAGATTTCGCTTTGTCCATTTTTTATGGTGATCACACGAAGCTACTTGAAACTGGAAATTATCAGAATAAGGATTCTAATGCAAACCAAAAACAGAAATGATTTTATCCTCATCTTTAAGATGCTTTAGAGTATTAGCTAAATGTTCGACGGGTACATCAATTAAAACTATAGATGAGTTAGAAGACCACTTCTTTAAGGGAAATCCACCTGAATTGCATAACTCAATCAACAGCTGACATTTATTTTGTGCCTCTTCTACGGTGTGACCACCAGATAGGCAATATCTACATATAAATCCTCACAAATAACGTGAGCAGCTAAAGGATGGGTAACAGAGTGATATTTTCCAGCTGTCTAAGTACTTGAGTGGCGAGATAGGGTGAACTAGTCAAACCGTAGGTGACTGTAGTTAGAGCATATGATTTCATAGGAGAAGATTGATTTGGTCGCCATAAAATGGTTTGATATTTTTGATCTTCAGGAGCAACTAGGATCTGCCGAAACATCTTCTCAATATCAGATGTAAATACATAATTGTAAAATCGTCACTTAAGTATAATATTATATAAATGCAAAAGCAGATTCTCACTCTAATGTAGGAGTAAATTAAGTGAAACACCTGAGTTGCAAGCGGCAGAACCATTAAACACGACTCTTAATTTATCATTTTTTAAAACTTCATGATGGGGTAGATAAACCACAGATCCCACCTCAGTAGTGATCTCTTTCATATGTCCTGATTCTAAATACTCAGACATAAAGGCTGAATATGCACCATATAGGGAATCATCTTTTTGAAACTTGCGTTTTAAATGATGAAACATTGCCACAGCGGACTAATAGGACTGTCGATATAAAAGATGAAGCTGCGTGGGCTTGGTTTTAAAGGGTAAGCGGACAATGTATTTGCCATTTTCATCACGAGAATGAGTACTGGAGAAGAACTCTTCACATTCTAATTGCTCTTTGGTCAACTTAGGACGTACGGGAGTAGGTTCTTCAATAAAACAAAATTTCTGAACCAATTCATTAAGTCGAACTTCTCGATATTGATCATAACCAGAGAATGGTCAACCTTATAGCATGACGAATGTGTCTGGATAGGGCCTGACAACAGCCAGCCTAAGTGTGAGGCTGAAGCAATAGGCAGATCGTTAGAAGCCTTTCAAACCCCTTGCCTAATAATCAAGGCATGAACTAAAGTATCAAGAAGAACAATCTCATCAAAATTGTAAAATTTAGGATCAGCTAAGGTTATATCATCACAACAGGACAGATCTATCAGATTACTATACACTGGGGGTTGATAGGTAGTTATCTTCGGTACGACCATAGCCTCAACAGAGTTTTCAAAACTTGAATTAAAATGAGGTCGAAATCTTAGACCAACAGACTTATTGGTCGCCAAAGACACCACTCCACCAACTCCACTCAATGTCATGTCAACCTTTTGCCGTTTAAGTTTTAGTAACTAACAAAGTGACTTCGATATAAGGGAGCTCTGTGAGCATTGGTCAATTAGCGCTCTCACCAATATACAAGTACCATCAACTGCATAAACATAGATCCTAGCTGCAGCAAGGAGTATTTTAGGAGATTCCACTCTTCTGTCGGGACAAGACTGCATATTAGCACTAACATTAGTAGAAGAGACGTGGTTGTCCTTTTTAGAATCCTTACTTAAGGCTAGGGACTTACTTTTCGAGCTAGTTGGGCTGATCTTGATTGGAGAGGTTGATTTATCTCTGTGCATAACTGTATGGTGATGTAAATTACAATGTCGATATCTAGCTTTAGAATCACAATTCTTATTGCGATGTGATCCAAAACAGTTTGCACAGAGATGATGGCTTTGGAGAAATTTCCACTTTGCCTTCCAATTCTGAGAATTAAACGAGTCGCAAGAGGCCACACCATGTTCGAGATAACAGAACTTACACTCTATCTTGAAGGGCGGAAAGGTGGACGCATAAAACTCATTAGCAGAAACAGTTTGATGAGAAGCTGAAGCCATTTTGCCTGGTTTATGTGGAAAACTAGCACGAGTACCTGCGGGTCTATTAATATAAGATTTTAAGCAAGCATTTGAGTAGAAAGAAATTCTCGCAATTGAGTTAACGTAGGAGGTGCACTACTGCTTCCTAATGTCTTTTGCCAGTCTCTATTAGTCTTAAAATCAATCCTACTACCTACGATGGCTACGAATAGATCAGCATCACCCATATTACGTTCTAAAGATATAATTGAATCTAGCGAACCAAGCATTTCTTTAGAGATGCGTTTGGTTTCCGCAGTGTTTCCTTTCATTGGTTGACAATTAATCATAGCCGATGTATACGTATTGATTAGGCGACGTTTATTGTCATAATATTGAGTGATACCTTTCCAAGCTTGATTGTAATGTTCTTTAGATAGAGGAATATTTTTTATAAGGTCCGAGGCCTCACCCTTCAACCTTGCCCTTCGATGTTGATATTTAATGATAGTCGGAATTTCTTGTTTTCTATGTACAACAGCCCTATGCACATGGCGAAAATTTTCCCAATTCTATTGGTGGCAGCGACAAATAACTGTAAGTACCAGCAGTGAGATTAGGCTGAGGAGAAAGGCCAGGGTAAATCTGATCACTAAAGGACAATAAATAATCGTCAAAATTACCCTGCACCGAATAAAAATAATCCTCAGCTTGGTCATACATAGAATCCTTGAAATATTCGTGACTAGCTGGTAAGGGGGAGATACTCATTATCTCAGCATAAATGACTCATAAGTAACTTTAAGTTGTTGAAGCCTAGAAAATGCCTGGCCTCTTGTCATCTTGGCTTTCCCAAGTTTTTTGAAATTAGCAAGGCTTTATTTATTTAATTCAATAGCGTGGTTTGTTTTTGAAAAAGAACCTCCATTATGATAGACCAAAACCACACTTCACACACACACACTGAGACTCTGATTACTAAGGACTGTAATATAACAAATCAAATACAACCTTTAACAATACAGCTTGCAATAAACCTTGTTGAATTATAACTCGCGTTACAAACGGATTAAGTCTAACTATGATTAGTTCAAGCGCAGAGCGACTTGCTAGTACGTACGAGCGTGCGAGGCGGACTGACTCGAGCCGCAGCAGCAGCGAGCTGCTGGTGCAAGATCAGTACACATAGCTATTAGTTATTGGCTATTTTAGTATACACGTCTGCGCTTCTTATTAGTTTAAATATTTGGGCACGAGGTTTCAATTTCCAACAAATTTTCTGTCTCGAAATGTCTCCCCAGAAAATTTCTTTCTAGTAGTCTCTATCTCTTTCGCAGCTCGCACGCTAGTATGTGTGTAGGAAGTGTGGGGCACGGGTAAGAGGGCCACGTGTAGGCTTTGATTTTCTGAAGATAATGAGAGTGGGGGGACTGGAGGGAGATTTTCACTCCTTTCTTTAAGTCAAAATATAAGAGAGCAATGAAAAAAATCTAATGCCTCAATGAGATTGATCCGTGGCTATAGCGCAGGCTGCACACTCATCGTGTACATGAGGCCATGGCATCAACTGCACAGTGCAAACACTGGTGCCCTCTTCAGTGGACTTTTACCAGAGGCACCTATGGGACAGCCCTATGATTTTTCTCTCCGTGTAGATGTGTGCTTACAGAAACGGAGCTCGAGCCGAGCTTATTTTAAATTTAATCCAAATGTATTTGAACCATCACCAATTTGAGAATTATTGTGTAAATCAAAATTTAAATATTTTTGAAACAGCCATAATTCACCAGAAAATGATCTGAGTAAGAATTTTATATTGAATTACAAGAGTGAGTTCCTGCAAAATGATATGTTCCAAATTTTTATATAATTCAATTTTTTTACTAAAGTGAAAATAATTGTTTTAGATAATATCAAAAGGAAATCTTTTTAACTTAACCATTCTTGAATTTACCAGACTGACGCAAAGGATGAATATTCGTAAAACTGATGCGTAATATAAATTAGAAGTTATTACCTTATATAAAGTTACTTAATAATCAAATGCTGCTATGGTGGATCGATTTTAAGAAACAGAATTTTTGTTAACTGTTTTCTTCGAATTCCTAATTCAATATCTGCTGTATTGTAAAATTCACCGTCTATTTTCAAGACTTATTTTTAGGGATTATCTACTTCTAAGAACCTAAACTATATTTATGAATCGAGTTGTTTAATAGTATAAAGAATTTAAATTATATTCTAGTTTTTCCGGACACTCAAGAAACAATATTGATAAAAACACTTTTTTATCATGAAATAATGCCTGTAATTATTGTCACTGACCTTCAAACTATTGGTGTTCTAATAATTAGTTTAAAATTCAATATTTTAAACTGCGGTATCTAAGAGTACTGTATTTAAACTACAGTATTTTAAATACATATTTTAAATACCCAATCTCAAAAACTGTACTTCAAATACAGTATTTTGGGTGAATTTTATCTCAAAATGAATTTTAGTCATTAAATACCTAACTTACATTTTACCCATTAAAAACAGAAAATAACGGACAAGTTTAATTTTTTTATTTGCACTGGAAGTTTTGGCAATAAATTATTGATTAAGGTTAAGGGATTATACAGGTAAGTTGTTGTTATTTCCAATAATTTTTTTTATTTTCTTTTTTTTCATAAGTACCTTTTATACATTCATAATTTGTAAATAAACTGTTGATTTTATTTAGGGAAAAAAAAAGAAAACGAACGAATGCATGATGATATGTGACCGTGCTCATTTGTTTACAAATTATGAATGTATAAAAAGTAATTATGAAAAAAATAAGAGAATTAAAAAAAAATTGAAATAATGCTAAGAAAACCCCAATCTACTAGAGCATGAGCCTTCCAAAGAAAATTTTTTTTAACATGATGAAGTACATTTTATGGATGTAGAGAAACAAGAAAAAGAAAACCAAGAAAGAAACGAAAGAAATAAACAAAAAAAATTTGAAGAAAATGATGAAGTTAATGAAGAAGATAAAAAAGTAGAACGGATAATAAGCATGCAAGAATATTAAACTTAATTATTAAACTTTTTTTTGTTTGTTTTTATTATTGAACTTCAATATATTGATCTTTAACTTATTAAATTATTAAAAATGTGTAAATGTGATGTATCAAAGTTATTTGCAAATAAAATCACAAAGCTACGTCAAAGGTATCTTAATGATCGTAAAATATTGCTTTAAATATTCTTCATCCATCACCCCATATATATGCAATACTTGAAAATTGTATCGTACAAAAACGTATTTAGAAGTAATAAAAATTTTGCAGTAATCGAAAAACAACAAATAATAATGATGATTGGATTTTTCCTTACAACTATCTTTAGTACCCCAAAAACAGTAGAAACGATGTAGAAGACACTTATTTTTTTTCCAGCTAAATTGTATAATTAAGGAGGTTCTATCGTCAGATATGATTATATTCCAGAATTATTTTTTAAGTGAATTAAGTAAATTTAACAACATAAAGATCATTTTTATATGATACGAAGGTAATTTTAGGATAAGATAAAAAAATTATTTTTCTATTTTTATCATGCATGCCAAAGTATTTTCACTCATAAAAGAACCCCAATTAATCTAGTAGCAATTTTTAATTTTTTATCCGATTGTAATGTAACAAGGCTTGGCTTATTTCCCAAATTATTTAAAAAAGGGTTACTGTGACAAATTTTTTAAAATAATTAACTTGTCAAAAGTTACAAACAATTGTTTATACGGAAATATAGGTTTCTACCAGTTTCCTTCCCATTTCGTATAAACAATTGCACCTGACTTTTGACATGCTAATTATTAGAAAAAAATTTGTCACGTTAACCCTATCTCAAATCATTTAAAGAATAATATAAGACTTGTTAAATCAAAATCGGTTGAAAATTAAAAATTTGCCATTAGATTTATCAAGGTGCTTTGATAAGTGACAATATCTTGGCATGCATAATACAAAATAAGAAAATTATTTTTCATTTTATACAAAGATTACCCTCGTATCACACAAGAAGGATCTTTATGTTATTATATTTGCCCAACTTACTCCGTACATAATTCTAAAATATAGCTATATCTGACTATGGAACTTCCTCAAATAATAAAATTTGATAAACGGGACGCAATCATTCTTATCGATTCTATTACCAAAATTGTTATACTCACTCGAAAAAACTAAAAAAACGTCGCTCATACTTTTCTAAAATCAATTCTATACGAGTCATTTGTGCAAACTTTATTTTTCAAGTAACAATGAACTTCTCATAATGTAATTTTATCTATTTATTTTTAATTTTAAGATATTTTAATTATGACGGATGTATTCTTCCGTAGCTAATTAAATTTATAGTCGACAGATATTCATGTTTATGTGTATGTGCATACATGCGTATATGTACACTTGATTTCCTAGTTTTTATTGTCGATAACTTAAAGCGCCAGAAGCCTTTTTTATATCCTAAATTAAAAAATCTAATGATAATAACTTTAAAACAGTGCCATGTAATATTGATTGATAAAATGTTGCTAGTATTATGACCTTTCTACTTAAGCACGTAAAAGCGCATAGAAAAATATCAGAGAATAAGAGAAAACACTAAAGATAATTAAAGAGAACTCAAGAAAACACGGGAGATTCTGGGAGCACAGCGAGAGTAAAGCGATATCAAGCTATAGTTTCTGTTCACTCCTACCACTTGAACCATTCACTCGATCCTCTTGCTTAACTCTCAGGTTCTCTCTAGTTCTCTTATGTTCTCGTAATTTCTCTTGCGCATTCTCTCTTGTTCTTAAGTTT
Organism: Copidosoma aretas; assembly: GCA_030522625.1. Classification (NCBI taxonomy): domain Eukaryota; kingdom Metazoa; phylum Arthropoda; class Insecta; order Hymenoptera; family Encyrtidae; genus Copidosoma; species Copidosoma aretas. The sequence continues at coordinate 7,513 of JAPYYV010000266.1, forward strand.
TATTGGACGAATTCTTCTAATCTCAAGCATTTTTATTTATAATCTCCGCTCTGTAAACTCTCTCAAGTTCTCTGAAACTCTCTAAAGTTCTCTTCTTACTCTCCCGCTTGATCTTTTGTTATCTATGTTAAGAGAACTAAGTGGGCAGCCCCTCGTTGCTACTATACTTAGCAGCACTGTAATCAGTTAAAGTTTAGAATATGTGCGCGTGTGTTCACTATACTTGACTTACACACACAGTGACGAGACAATCCGTCACGTCAAGTGCACACGTCTCTCACACATACATATATGATATTGAATTATTTTTATTCCCCATAATCGATAGTCTTTGATTCGTGCTCTATGTCAGTGCCTCGAGTGCCTCTCCTTCAATGACAACTTTACTGTCAGCTCTTTTATTTACACGCTTTATACATAAGTCCAAGCAAGCCACGTTTACATTCGGCCATCGGGCTTTTATCGTTTTTTTGCTGCGGGAAAATTGTGCGGTTTTCCGCCACTTGGGCCGATGATAACGTAATCGACTTGGGTTATTGGGATCGGCTTGCCGTGCCGTAATACTACCCTGCTCTCCGCTCGAGCACGTGCTGATTTTATCATCGCTACGTAAGAGAGTGCCCCGACCACGGGTGCAGTATATGCAAGGGAGATTTTGCTGATAGCATTACAAAAACCATTCGTAGCTTCAAAGAATACCTTGACCCTGGGCATCACTTTTTTATTTTTGTATGTCATCATCAGCATTCTTCGATGATCATATACTTTCTCTAGCAGCTGCGAAACTTCCTTCTCCGACAGATCAACCACTCCCCCGGACTCGTCACTGGAGACGTTCGCGTCTTCACCCTCGCTGCTCTTGGCCATGTCGCAGCGTCACCACACTTGGCCTGTCAAAATACCGCAGCAAACGACCCAATCCTCCTCGAGCAGAAAAATCAGTAATGCTTGCTAGATGTAGTGTCTCTGCGTATCGACAGTATTGAAGTAGGCTCACCTGCCAGAAAAGCTCCGTCCTGAGGTATCAGCAAAAAAAGTTTTTGGCAAAAATAAAGGAGTGCTTTAAACACGTCTGCTATGTTACTCACCGAGAGAGAGATATTAGTTTATCTAATTATGTTTATTTGAATTGCATCCACCTACTGCTCTACTACTGTTTACGCCTAAGTGTAAAAGCGGAAGTGTGTGTGCGTGAAGCAGCCATGGCGAGATGTCTGGTAGCGGTGAAAAGGTGACGGCTGGGTTGTTTCTGGTAATGTTCAGCAGCGTCCGGCGACCTCAAATAGTGAGTAGTGCTCGATGGCAGTGACGATACAGGAGTTCTTTAAGTGCTAGTAGATCAGTCCGACGAGGGTTCTTGGTGGCGGCTGATCTGAGGGCGGTTGGAGGGTTCCCGTAGAGATGTCTGACCTGCGAGGGTGACTGTTGGCTCGGGAGAGTGTGTTGGTGGGTGCACGGGGCCTTTTATGGCGCAGTAGTGGAGTCCTAGAGGGTTCCACTATCGCTGCAGAACCCCTCTGTTTCTCTGCTCTTTGCGAGGGAGAGGAACAGTACATCAGGAAAAATAGCCGAAATGTGTCACTTTTCCAGAATGTGCACAGATGTTTTCGCTTCCGTATGAAGGAGAAAGGTGACGCTCTTGCTGAGATATTTGGTGGGTGTTGCACACAAAAGAGAGAGACAAGAGTGTGGTATGCGTGTAGGTGTATGTGTATGCAAATGCCGTGCCGCGGTAGCATATCGGTGCTGCACTGGCTCAGTAGACTTTTACACTAGGCGCTGGTAGATGGCTCATCTAGATACAAACCGAGGGCTCCGATGGCTCAAAGCTTTTTGCTCGTCATATATCTATGTATGCATCAGAGAGAGAATTGGTTGATGGTTTTCGTTGGTGGCTGAATGGCGGCTTACGTGCCGTTTTGAATGTCAACTAGAGAACCCTGACCTGGGGTAAATTATTTAAAAACCGTAAGTTGTTAATTAATATTTCTATAGTTGTGAGAAGAATTGGCCATATCAGAGATTTAAATTTGGCCCGCAGTATTCCAAAGCTGATGCCGTATCGATTGAGCTAAAACAAACTTGAGCATGCGGTCACTTAACTTTTACATGAAGTAGTTTTAAGATGTATCATGATTCAGTACGTTTTGCTGTGGTTATTTTCTTTTAAAATCCTTTCATGAGCAACCGTATTTATTTAATAATAACTTAAAAACGATTCATGCAGATAATGAGCTACAGAAATTCAAAAAAATTTCAACTACTTGACACTCAACTGGATGCTAAGGTGTCATTACTTGCTGGAGACGCTTTCCGGATGGTGCGCTTCAAGAAGTTGAATATATTTGAACTTAGTGCGAAAAGTTCTTATAACATTTAGATACATCAATATTATTCATAAAATAGCTAATTCGCTGAAGCCGATTAGTTCATATAGAATATATTTTTCATATGGAAGGCAAAAGTGAAATGATCAAATAGCGAAAAGGGTGATAAGTTCCTATGAACCTAATTTTTTGTATTAAAGGATAAAGTGGAAAAATCAATTGGCCATAGCCGATACGTTCATATGAATTGTATTTTACAGCTATATAGATTATCACAAAAGAATATAACTAACTTCTTTACACAACAAATTTATGCACCCACTGAAATCGGTTTAATATCGATTTTTGCACCCGTACATTTCCATTAGGTCACCTAAAATATAAACTGCTTAGTTACTTTGATAGCTATGTAAACATTGCTCTTTTACTTATGAATCACAATAAATGAAATACAAGAATTTCCTGATGAATTTATCGCCGGTCTCGCAAAACACTGTACAGTAAAAATTAAATGTGTTTTTAATAATATTCGTATTTTAATTTCTTTTAGCAAACAACTATAAACGCAAATAAAACATACTGTAGGATAACCTTATAACATTGTACTCAATGCTATTCCTATAAAATAAAAGAAAATATTTATAAGGCCTAGAAAATAGAATGTCTTAAATCATTTTTAAAAAAAACTCCTGAGCTTTTTCCATAAATTCGAATAAAATCAATTAGCTATATCATTGGCATACAAAAACTAATGAAATTTTAACGGCAAAATTGTATAGCAAAACTTGAAATTTTTGTATTAGTTCTTATTTTACTGCATCACTATGGTAAAGTTATTTTGTGTAGGCCATTGCCGCTGCAAACCGTTTTTAAAATCCATACAAAATTCACATTAAAAACAGTAGTTGTAACAACGGTAGATCTAGAGGCGGGGGGTGGGTCATGGCGGTCATGAGCCCCCACCCCGACGGGGTCTAAGTTGGTCAATGATATTTTTGTATGCTTCTATTTAATGCGCTTCGTCTGTCTGTATATACCAAGTATCTATATGCTGGGCAAGTAACGCCGACAACAATATCCGTTCGGAGGATATTTGAATATCAGTGTGGTGTTAAAGCTAGTAAGGTATAGGTTTGGATGCACATAAGTGGCAAGTGCTATTTTTTCTACCAAGGGTGTACCAGGGTTGCAAATGTGCCCGAAGTAGGAAATAAAAATTTTCCTACCTCTGGCACTCTGGAAAAACAGCGTTCGCAACTTATGTGCATCCGACCAGGGGGTCCCAACAGTCCCTCAGGCGTTGCTTCGCAAGTGCCTTCGGGCCCTGGAGAGATGCAAATTTGTGATGAAAACTACTAATTTCTTACCATAGGCACAAAGTGCGGCCAGCCTTTGGGCCCTTAGGCCGCACTATGGACCCTTGAAACCACTTTGCACCTACAGGCAGTAAAGTTTTTTCGGCACTCTGGGCCCAAAGTACGTTTCTGCTTTAGGGTGCAAAGTTATTTCGCGACCCAAAGTGTGCCCACGGGTTGAAAATCGCACTCTGCGCCCTTGGTGAGAAAAACGATATACGCCACTCAGGCACAAACATACAACAACCGCACCCTTCGAGCGCTCAGGTTTGTACTTTGTGCCCTAGGGGCCCTTATGTACTGTTTGATGCAGGACATTTCATGTTTCATAAATATCTTAGAAATATCTTGAAAACCATTTAAAAAATATTTCACAATGAAAAAGAATATTTATAAAATGTGTATTGATAAAATATTTCTGGGCTATTAGGGCTGTGTGGGCCCCTGCTTATTAAGTACCTGTATAACGTCTTTGTATGTTCCAAACAATAAGGTGCCGACCATTTTTTCAATTCAAATTCAATAATGTAATTGAATCTAAGTCTATTCTGAATTGACCTCGACTGTATGACTTATTGATGACCCCCTCCCCCTGACTCAAAGACGGATGCGCCGTTAAGTTGTACAATAATAAATTTAATGGAGGACAATCGTGGTTCAATTATTTTTATAGAAGTTACAAATCGTACTTTATAAATATGTAGCAGTTAAAATAAAAAAATTGTGCATCAATTGAAATAGGGAAGCCGTGTGCCTATAAGTTTGTAGCGGTGTTTTATAAAGGCTTAATGATGTGTTCTACGTTAGGCCAAACTTTTGGTTTTCAAAATAGCATTCTATGTTATGATCCAAGGCATAGTTTTTTGTTCTGGTGAATAAAATTTAGTTAGAAAAATCATCCTTTCTTTTCTCGATTAATATCATAAATGTTTAAAAGTTGACTATTTGATGACAGAATGTGGTCTGGTTGGGATTTAAATTTTGAATGAATAAACTTTAAAATAGAAGCATATTTGAAGACTGAATAAAACGTGTTTATTTATTATACATATATTTTCATGTACATTTGTCTTAAGATACATAATGCAACTAAATTTGGGTTAATAGTCATTGTATAATTTAATAAAATATTTAAATAAAATATTCACTTGTATTTAAAAAAAAAGACCTGCCTGTCGTTACACTTTTATTCAATTAAGCCTCTCAGCATGAGTTTCTATCGATCTCAAGGAAAAGTTATTACTGGATGCATGCAAAAGATACAAAAAAATGTTAACGGTACGTAAGATCAAAACAAAATATTGGTTGTCAACAAGAAATCAATCGAAGTATAAGACCCCGGCAAAGGTAGTCTATTTTTTTTTGAAATTATTGCTATTTCGAGTTCACAATATAAGCTTCTATCAATTTATTTTGATTTTCTGCCTCACTATTTATTGCATTAGGAATGTACTGATTTGATTCCAATAAATACAAAATAGTTTGATATTATAGCAGAGTTACGGTTATAGCGACTTTTATTTCTATATTGCGACTTATATCGATATAATAATAAGTGATTACTAGCTCAGTAATGTTGCATCCTTAAAATCTGAAATAATCAAATTTTGTTATATAAATCAATCATCATATAATGTTATGTAAGCAAGTATAAGTAGTATACGTAATCAATTAATTGATTATATTATGTGATACGACTTGTCCCAATTACTCCTCACGATCGACAAACTTATAAATTAAATTGTCTGCAATAGAAATTTTGTTGATGAATTAGCATTTAATTTACTTTACAGTAAGAAATAGTGCATATTATGTTATTAATATTTAACAGAACGAGTAAATTATAGTAGTTACAGTTTGGATTTTACATAATTTTGTTTTTATTATTTTACGCTTTTTAATTTTATGGGATTAATAATGTAAAATAATAATTTACAATCTTATAAAAGCATTTGGTACAAAATTAGTACTATGAAATCATTGTCATGTTATTGTATTGTTACCATAAAAATTGTTACTATGAAGATAGGTAGTTCTAATACATGTAGATATAGTGGAGTAATAAATATATGTTTAATACCTTTTATTTAGGTGCTTTTATAATGACTAAAGAAAAGAAGCCTCTAGCGAACATTTTATTTAACCTTAAATGTGCCCAGGAGGTAATACACTTACATTAGTATATTATGCTTCACACATGCCACAGCGTAGACATGAATCCAAGACTTAATATGATACAAGTTTTGCTGAGTAATTTGTAAAAAAAATGGAGATGTTTTTATGTGATAATGAATGAAATTATATATTTGAGTTTGGAGACTTGTATTTTTAAGCGTATGCAGTCAAAGGATACTATTTTAAATTTGTCTGCAAGTGCATTCGATTAGGCAAATCTCAATGCAAAAAATGGCTTTATTTCTATTTATGCTTTGTTTCACTTTTTTCATTGGTCGAAACTTATTAGGCCAACACGATTTCATGAAACCAATTTATCAGTTTTACATTTATAATTTCAAAAGCTTACTTTAATTTTAACTATAAATATTTTTGTTGTTGATTATCACGATATTTATTAATATATCACCATGACTGTCTTACAAATCAAGGGATCAAAATGCTAATTTTTTTTTTTATGTATTTATCATTGCCCGGAGGCTCAGACATGGCATTTGAAACTATATGTGTGTATACTGCCATATGGTACTTACACTGGTGAGCGGTTTTCAAATAGTAATGTACAGCAACTCTGTTAAAAAAAGCCTCGTCATATAGTGACTGTAAAAATTATGAGGAAACATGTGGTTCTACCATTTTGTTTTATGTCATTTTCGTCTTAAAACATATAGTTTGACAAATACAATGTGATTATTAGGACATACGGCTATACATGAACCACGTGGTTTTTCAAGGCCCAGACAAATTTCAAAACCTCAGAATTTTAGCACGTTTGCAAAAAAGGTACTGCCGATGGCAATAAGAAAAACTTGAGGAATAAAATAAAACATGGTGTTGCTTCCTTTCTTAAAAATGTATTCGAAAAATGTCCTATCCCTAAATTATTTTGAATAACGTCATATATCAAAATCATTTCGAATCGCATTCTATCTCAAACTAATCCTAAAGAACGTCCTATCTAAAAATGTTTTAGGGAAACAATCAATCTTGAATATGCATTTGAAAAACATCCGATCTGGAACTTATATTGAATAATGTCCTATCTCGAAATCATATTGAACAACCTTTTCCCTCAAAATAATATTGAAAAACATTCTATCTTGAAAAACATTCAATAACGTCCTATCTCAAAATAATGTTGAAGAGCAGCCTATTTCAAAACAATTTTGAATAACATCCTATTTCAAAATAAGATTGAACAACGTCCTATAATTAATAATGTTGTGCGTTGTTCTTTAAAATAAATGTGGATGAAAGAAGTTATTACTTTGCTTAAATATTGTTTATTCAAAGTAATAACTTATTTTCTAACAACATTGAGAGTAAAGCTTTATCATCTTTAGTATGAAAATTTTTATTTTACTCAAACTATGCTTATAATATATATACACAAACATTTTAGGCCCAAATATCATTATAAAAATTATGAAGTTTTGAGGGAATCAAGTTCTTGTTGGACAATGTTAACAAGTCCTTTTTCTTATTAGTATCCAATGAAATTGTAATGTTGTAAAAACAAGCTAAATTATCTGTTAAATAGTTCGCCGTACCTTTTTTTATCTTACTTTTATAGTTGTATTTGCAAGACAAGTCTCCATCAAAATGCATTGTTATCTAAGATACTTGACATATAATAATTACTTTTCAAGAAGTGTTATCTGAATGTTTTCCAAAACCCAAAAACTCTTTCGGATCAATTTCATTGACCTCGAAAATCGGTTCTTTTTTTTCAGGCCTCCTCATTTTCTTACACAACTGTTCTTGTTTATAAACAGATTGATTGTGTGCATCTCTTTCAAATTGTTAAATGCATTAAGTCGACTTCGGACTTAATTAAATGATTTTTTCTAACTTAAAATAAGCACGTTGGAAAAATTTGCAGTCTGGTTTTTTTGTTCTTCGAAGGCTTCGAAGGCCACTATCGAATTTTTTCAATTTGTACATTCTGAGCTGGAAAAAATCAATTAATCAAGTCCACGTGTTGTGTAACTCAATGGTATGATACAAATTCAGAAACAATACGTAAAGTGGTCAAAAAATTCAATTAAAGTTGGAATTTAAAAATCCTAAGCTATTAAAATGGGAAAACAAAATGTGTCACGTGGCACGTGGTGGCACGTGTTAACTCCAAAATTTTTTGGTTTATGGCAATGAATTTTCATTTTTGGATACAACGAAGAGTTTGAAAAGGGTAAATGACAAACAAATTTAATTTGGTAAATAACGGACACCCTACTGTGTATATCCTTTAACCAGATGTTTAGAAATAATTTCATTATTTAGAAAAAGTGAATTATAATACATGACACGTTAAATTTATTTAAAAAAATCATAGGGAACGGATAATTATTTAAATAGTTTTTTTCTCTCAAAATACCTTAACATTCTACTTTTTTTAAAGTACATGAAACTTTTAATTGCATAAATTAGGAAATTAATAAAATTTTGACGTAGGTATTACAAAGAAAATAAATTCACGGAATTATATGTTTGAATTTGAATAAGTTGCCTGTTTTAATGATACAACATGATCAATAATTGAGAACAAAAATAGTCTCTCAAAGATATTGCAATAAAACATTTTTCCAAAACTGAAGGAAAACACAGAATAATGACAGATTCTCAAGGTACGCTTACTGCACAGAAGATAAAACCAACACCTAAAAATTAACTTTCCAGATAGCATAATTCTTACCTTATACTTTAAAGTATTGTATTAAGAGGAAAACGCTCTAAGTTACCCAGACGAGTTATGAATATTATACAAGATGAAGCAAACTTCTTACTTAACAAGTAATTAATTGATATTTCGAACTGTGTGCGAAGATCCCTTCCTTATGCCGGAGTAATTATTTAGTTCATGTCCAGGAGTTTGCAGATAGTTGTAAGAAAGAACATAGCGGTATTTGAATCTTAAATTTCGCACATCGGAAATAAAAATTCATTTTACGTAAGTCTGATGTAATGTGCTATTTACAATCGTATTACTGCTTCGCTCGGACAATATTAAAAATACAAGTGAAAATCGGCTTAACTATAAGTGATTATATTTTAAAAGTTAACTGTTACCGTAGAATACATAGCAAGTATAATTTGGTTACGATCCTGGCCCCCAAAATTGTTGGAATAAAAAATGAAAGTGGTTATTCCAGTTTTACTTTCCCAGGAATATAATTCTAAATACAGCTGCTTATTATATTCCAGGAATATAATTCTAAATACAGCTGCTTATTATATTTGCACTTTGTCTGGTAACCGTCTCGTTCATAATGTTACATTCCCCTTCTTTCTTGGCCTAATCATAAGTAGTTTATGACTGATTAGCTTTTTTTGTAGTATATCGATGACGCTTAAGAACAGGGAGTAAGAATAAATTTTTTCAAATTAAAACAAGTTACACACATTGTAGAGATTTTGATTGATAGCAATTCAATAGCTGTTTTAAGATTTCGTGTGAAATTTTTATTTTCTGAATGTTCATCATGTATAGCTTGAGCTTATGGCTTTTCTTCAGCTGATAATAAAATCTAAAGAAAATGGAAATTACAAAAAATGTCATTAAATGAATCCGAAATCATTTACTTATTCATCAAATTCATGTATGATTGTACACAGCCTTAAAACTATTTTATTTGTATCTATTACATTTGGTATAATGGAAAGAAAATCGAGAACTTATATTTTGCAGAGATTACAGTGTTATAGAATGATTTCGTATTACACTGACGATTAAATAAATATAAATGTATTTCTTATTCATCGTTTTATAATAATTTTGTGATATTGTAATATTATGTACTATTGCGTACGGTGGCGCAAAGCGTCAATATTGCAACATGTGAATATTATTGTAATAAATGAAGGAAAAAATGACGATAGTGCGATAATTGCCTGGTACGAGAGTTGAGTTTCAACACTGTAAGCTCCAATGTTACCAGATCCCTTTTAACAAGAATGTTAGACCTTAGCAATATGTGAATCACGTGTTATTTATTGAAAAATTTGTACAATTTGCTAAAAATTAGTGTTTTGCGTATTTTTTGCTGAGATAAAAAGTTGAATTTGACATACATAGTCAAACAATAATATTACTTTTGACTCTTACACAATATATTCATTGAATTGATCCTTTTTCATTTTATTAATGTATAATTGAAAGTATTTCTATCGTTAGAATCACTAGGTATTTTAGTTTTATTATTCTTACTCATCTATGATTGATCAAGAGAGTGCATTTTTTTCAGTTTTAAAGTTTCCTACAAATATTCTCGTGTCGTGGTATCTCTGCAATTATATGCTACAACTAATGGAAATATAGATCGGTGTTCATGAATACTATCTTTATCATTATTAACCAATTGCCTGGGTTTGAATGTTTTTTACGTATGTAATTATTGATATAATGACCTACAGGCGTGTCATTTTCCATTTTGTCAATCCTCTTGATCTATGATGATGAGATTTCTGTATCAAAAAACCAGGAACAGTTTAGTCATTTGTACGGAAAAAAATTATTTTTAAAACGGGGATGGAAAAGTTACTGTTACGCGCTCGTGCTTTTTTAAGTTTATTAAGTGCACGTATAGCGAATATGAGGTTTTTTCTATCAGGTGCAATGTGTAATCGCTCTAACAGGATGCACAACAGTGTTAGTATTTTTGCAATAAATGAGTAATGTTTAAGAAAAAGCAAATCTACACTGCAAAAAGATAGTATATTACGACCCAAGGCCGGAAAAGTAAAGACAGTCTCAGAATGTCTGAGGCAAAGTCAAGGATGATGAACAGAGAATCTTAGTCTACTCCACTTCTGGCCGTGGTATGTGTACAATATTAGGTATTCTCGCAGCTGGAAAGAGAATGTGCCTGTCCACGCTGCTGAATAAAGATTATTTATGCCAGTGGCCTAGAAAGTAAGCTTTTCCGTCTGTTGTGCGGACGGCAATATTCATTTCCTAGCCACCGGAGAATGAAGGATTGTATAATGGTCATAGCCGGAGGTAAAAAAGCCCCAAATCGTCCGTTTATCATCCTTGGCTTCGCCTCGGATGACAATACTGTTCAAATCATGCAAATCGTCGGATAAAGTGGATGCAGTGGTAGCTTGTAATAATTGGTTTATAATCAATGTAACTACAGTACGAATATAATCTCTCGTTACTGCAGTTGATTATGTATATGTGCCAGTCCGGAAAAAAACTTTATGTTCCACAAGTAAGTGCTTTTAGGTCAAAAATCACGGTCTGAACAGGCGTCAAACTGACATTTCAGCCTATTTTCGCAATTTTCTTGGTAAAGAAGTCTATTAATCGTTTTAAGACCAGCATGGTAGAAAAAGCTTACAACTTTTACCATATTTGATCACTTTTACTTCATGAAATTTCATTTGCATGGGGATGGTTAGTTAACAAGATCATCTCAGAGAGTAAGCCACCAGAGAGTGACTCTAGCCAATTACAAAAAAAAGCTTTTTTTTTAATCATGACGGAATTGAGATACGAGAAAAAAGTGTCTACACTTTGAAAGCATAACTTACAGTTTCCAACTACATTTAATAAACAAACTTGTGTAATACGTAAAGTAAAAAGTAAATTTGTGTGAATATTCTAATTATTATAGTTATTCAAGTAACCTAACCTCTTAACATATTTTCATCATCAGCAATCTGAATATTGCATATACACATATAAATATACAAAATATTTAGGACACCCTTACATTCCTTACCAGTAAATTATGTTTGGAGGTTAGGTGACTTAAAGAAGTATAATAATTGAAGTAGGACTCATCACATAAGTTGATTCATTATATCCACTGGTTAACTCCATAAGTCATGCTTTTAAACGGTAGATACTTTTTTTCTTTGATGTTGACTGCGTTAAAATTGGAAAAAAACGCTTTTTCTTGCGATTGGCTAATGTCTCTCCTCTCTTACGCCCTCTGAGCTGTGCTCGCTCACTGACCATCCCCATACGGGAGCACGACCCCGGACGCTATCTAAGTAAGTTACGGTAGAATGACCCATACACACACAAAATATTTCATCTCTACTTGTGTCATTTATGCTGTAAATACTTTGTGTTCATAAAAAAAACATGACTAGAGCTTTTTGTGCATGTAGATATTGAACTACTACAAGGGAAAATCTTTGCACTTATAAACCACATGTCAGCTTACGAATCACTAAAATTATAGGCTACGTGCACGTTAGCACGACGTTTTAACGTGCACTTGCTATCTTTGTGTCTTAAGCATTACAATTTCTACTACATGCACTGAGAATAACGACTAAAACTTTAAGTCTACGCGCATGTAACCGAAATTCTCAGTGCGACAAAAGTCAGAACATTGTTTTATGTACCAGAAAATATATTTCTTGATACTCGAGCAATGAGAATACCGACCGACAACTTCGAATCGATAAAAGGGTGCATAAGAGGAGAGACTCTAGCCAATTAGAGCGCATAGAATATCGATGCATAGATATTAATGGCAAGCTCCCTAGCACTATCTGAGCTGAGCTTGTCGAGTCACCATCCTCATAGAGGCTCGACAATTATGTCGACTGTTACTGTCGAATTATAACTATCAATTTATTACCATTTTTTTATAGTAGATACATGGATTTTCTACCTCAGGAGAAAATGTCAATGGCAAGGGCAGTAGCCGAATCTCTTGCTCAAAATATTCAAATTATAGTGTTGGAAACTCCATGGGAAGTCGAAAGTACGTTAGTAAGCATTTCCTCGTCAACTGTCCATGAAATTTTTTCCTTTAAAACTCGATTTTTGAATTTTTTTTATGTACATTGAAGTATACCGAATATGAATTGTTTATTGTCAAACTTTTAGGAGTCAAGCAGTACATCTTACAAAGATATGTTTAAAGATAGTAGCCACTACTCTGAGAGTTACAGTCATAGTACTGAGTATACGATGTCAGACAATTGTTGTAGGATTGTTAATGTAAATTGTCCTCGAAATTTTAACAAACTTACAAATAAATTAAACGAAGACAGTAATAATCAAGCGTTGCATACAAGAATCGTTGCACCAAGAGCTAAAATTCTTCCATCTATTCTAAATTTTGCTTTTGCGTACAATGTGCCTCAGATTGCTATTGCAGACTCGTTTAATATGGTCAATTTTGTTGTAGACGATTGCATCTTGCCGGACAGTAGATATAATGTAGAATAGCTATCTAATTCTTCAGATGGTATTGAGTATCACGCAGTCTGTTCATAATGTGATACTGGCATGAAAAAATTCACACCAAGAGAAAGCAAATTTCAATAAAATAATAAATTTAAAACACCCTAACTACCACAATCTTTTTGTTACATTTAGTATATACGAGATAAAAACTTATTACAAAATAATGACAAGTATCATCAGAATATTATGACAAAAATTAATGAAGCTAGTGATGGAATCTTTTTGTCTAATGCTACAGGAGGGCTTTAGACAGGAAATTCCATAATTCATTGAACGATCAAATGGAAAATTTTTTAGCTACTCTATCTTTTTACAGTGATGGATCTCCTGTGTTTAAGAACTCCGTATTATTCATCTGCCCGAATCAAGTGATTTTTAATGAAATACCACTTAGGGACTGATCTGCTCGATTAAAAGTGTTATCCATATAGAACGGAAGAAGGTACATTATCGCATATGGAACAAGGCTTAACGTCTGATGCACCTGTGTTTGGCGTAAAAGGGATATCTCGTTTAATAAGTTTACAGGGCTTTAATCCTGTCGACGGGTTCGTGCTCGATCCGATACATTTGTTCGCAGAGAGTATTGCAGAACAATTTTTAAACTATTGGCCAAAGCAGAGATATCAACCTCATTTTGTTAAGAGCATAGATCTACCAAAACTTGACAAGATCTTATCGAATATAAAAAATATAAAAGTACTCACACAAATCGGTTGCTTAACTCATCCATCAAAAGAGATAAGCTGATGAAATGCCAGAGAGAAAGAAAACTGGATTTTGCATGAAAGTCTACCTATACTTTCTTATTTTTCATACATGCAACTGTACAATGATCACTGGTGGTTGTTCGTAACTGATTTTTGTATTTTGATAAGAGCATGTGTTACTCAAGAAGAAATCGTTATTGCTGACAACCTTTTTAAAAACTTCTTAGCTTTACCCGAAGAATGTAATGGGAAAAAAGCGATGACATTCAATGTCCATCAGTTGATTCCCATTGCACCAAGCTTTTCTAACTGGGGGTCTTTGCCATACCACAGTGGATATAACATGAAAATGAAAATGAAATAGCAATAAAAAAAATCCTAAAGGTGTTTTGCAATCACTTTGCCGAACAATTACAGTACAACAAAGTGAAGTGGTTTTAACAGAGTACATACAAGATGATTCAATTGGTAAAGACTTTATAGGCTTATTTAGATCATAAACAATGTATATTCGGTCAAACTTTCTAATTCAAGATTTTTTGGATTTCCTACAGATACAAAACCAAGGATCCAATAGCAATTACATTAATGAATTGTATCCATTGAAAAAAACCATTAACATACCAGAAGAGTTGATGCATGTCAATATTAAAAACATTGAAAAAGTATGCGTATTGATACAGGTTGATAATCGAATGTACTTGTGCCCAGTAGCACATTTATACTTATATAAAACATCATGAATAAAAATAACTATTTCTGATTATTTACAGTGATAGTAAGTCCCATTTTCAGCCAACGAAGTTTAAAATACTTATCCTAAAATACTCTATTTGTGTATAATGTTTGGTTATTATATGCATAAAAATCGCCGAGTTATGGTAGTTTGAATCAAAAGCTTTTTCTCAGAAAAAAATTTAAACAGTGTTTGAAAAAAAAGCATCGGCCGCTCTTGGTATTTTAGGAAGAAATTTTACTTTGCCTCATCGCTCGTTTGTGTTATTCGATTTTTAACGTCTTCAACGAAGTCTCCAGGGATGTCCCTAGGGGTGCCACTATTTTGACTAGTGATACAACAACAAAGCAAATCTATGTCATGAGACAACAATTTGATAAGATGGTGCAGTGACAATAACAGATATTCCTACAACAGCAGTACCGTCAGCCAATGCAACCACAGCAACAGATCTAACCACAGCAGCCTCATCAGGTGTTTCAAACTCAACCCTGCTTAGAATGATAACATACCCTGGATCAAACACATTTTTCTCTGCCATCCCCTCTTCCTCCCTCTCCACCCTTGATAACTCCGGCAACCACAGGATCTTTAAGATCTCACACACCCTCACTAAATGCTGAGATGGTGGAACGGTGCAGATGAAAACATACTCAATATAAGGAGTGAGAATCTTACTTATGTTATTTGATCATATTGAATATGGTTTTATAGAAGATCATATATTTTCAGGAAGAAAACGCCAGAGTAGTGGATGGAGTGCTAGATAAAAATTCATACAAACAAGTCTTTTATGCTATAATCAATTTAAAAATGTGAGTTAAGCAAAATTGTCTTACGAATATTAATAAATTTATTTTTATTTTGCAGAAATATTATGCAGAAAATACAATAATATACATACCTGGCCAAGAAGCTTGAAGGCAAATATTTGTATAATGAAAGTGAGTAAATGTATTTGTCATTATTTTTACATAATAAAAATTTTTCTTGTAAGATACGAAATCACTTGAAAAATACCAAAGAATGAATAAATAATTTAATCATCGTTGGAGTGGAGTAATCAATTCTTGGTTTTAGTGGGATAGTAAATTTGAAGTATTAGGGATACGTTATTATACGTAAAGTAAAATGTAATTTAACCATTGTAAAATTGAAGTACAAAAGTTAGTGAAATGTATGAAATTTTTTTGATTTGTGAAGGTTGAACGTGCATATGTATACACAACCAATAGAAAAGATAATCAATTTATATTATTATTGATGTAAAAATACTGTTGTACTGTTTGTGATAATAGAATTTTTCTAAAGAAAGAGTGTCGTAAATTTTCATAATCTCTCATAAATAGTAAATTTGTCAGCACGCCATTCCATACATTCGTCTCTATTCTACACGTATACTATGCACATTTATGATTATCCAGTTACGATTGAATCATTTCAATTTATTATTGAGAAATATTTTATTTCGTTTTGAAGCTAAAAAAAATTTTAACTGAAATCCTCAACAAATTGTTATTAAGAATTGTAATGTTCAAATAAATTTTTAGTGATAAACGTCGTATCGCAGCCAACATTTAGTTCAAACATCGTGTTTTACGTCAAATTGTCGATTAAAAATGTTTTATTTGTTGAAGGAGAAGTTGCTATCACTAATGGAAAAAACTTAAGGAGGCTAATCACAATAGTGCCAATACAAAAAATGGAAGTATTCTATTCAAATCTTGGAGGTAATCATTTTATTAGCAGTTATGCTATGCCGGTATCAGTCCATGTCGGTACAAGCCCACCCCCCGGCTTTAGCCCTTGTAACACGTCCATTTTTTACACCCTCCAGGCTGCTGCATTTTTTACCCCCTCTAGGC
The DNA here is from genome assembly GCA_030522625.1 of Copidosoma aretas. NCBI lineage: Eukaryota > Metazoa > Arthropoda > Insecta > Hymenoptera > Encyrtidae > Copidosoma > Copidosoma aretas. The sequence goes on from JAPYYV010000266.1 coordinate 23,894, forward strand.
TGCTGCTCCGAGAGCGCGGACCTTGAGAAGAGGCCCCAAGGACCTGGGGAGCGGCTTCAAGAGGACACTTTATTTTACGTCAGATTTCTTATTTACTTTGAAAATACATACTGCTGTTAATGTCCAGCTATACCAAGTCCTTGGTGGCACAGTCGATATCTTACTGTGACGCCGAGGACCAAAGTTCGAGCCCGACCAGGGGAAAAAATTTTCTTTATTTCTAAATTTGTATTTTGAAGTAAGAAAGTAAGAAAATGACTTTTAACATTTTAAAGTTAACTTTAAAAATATTTTAAAAATTAAATAAAAATATGAGTAAATGGTGGCCCTTAAAAGGACCAGTGATACAGCGCGGACTCGGAGAGAGGCCTCAGCACTTAATGCAATATTAAATATTAATTTATAAGTGTCTCTAAAAAGAGCCGGTTGTTATAGGCCTTTGCATTATAAAAAAAAAACGTCAGCCATTTCGGTGTAAAAAAAATGTCTGTCGTTACGGCGTTAGAAAAAAAAAATGTCTGGCTCCTTCGGGTCGGAATAAAAAAAAAATCTTCCACTATGACAACGACGATAATGCCGCTGACCGTGACTATATAGATATATAGATAAATCGTTATAGATTTACTTATACGAACGTATAAAAATATAGCTGTGTGATTATACAATTATTCTTATGGTACTAGTAGTGGTCTAGCGATATTACAGTTACTTACTAGTATCAATGCGTCAGTGTTACATTCTGTAAGATAAGTAAAACATATTAAAACTATAAAGTATCAAAGCCATATCACATCAACAATATACGATATTCATAATATCTTATATTTATCAGTCACTTGTTAAAAGTTACGTCTATTTGTAGTTTAAATAAACAAATAAATAATACACTATTATATTAAACATTTAACAGGAAACAATACATAAGACTAGCACAATTTCTAAATTAAAGTAAAAGAGTCAGAAAGTTGTTATCACGGTGGCATAATACTGTTAGTCAATTGCTAACAACTAATCACGCAATGCTTTTTTTACAGTGGAAAGGGTCGGAAGATTGCGCAAAGCAGCCGGCAGACCGTTCCAAAACCTTGCACCACGCACTCGACAAGATGCAACAGCTATATCGCTGCGCACATACGAGACCGTCAAATCTTTCGCCTGTCCCCTCACCGGCTGTCGCGGCCTGTGAAATTCGAGCAGATAAATAAGACACCCAGGTTCATACATACGCAATACTAGAGCGCGCGATGGCTCAGTCGGCTAGGCTGTGGGTCGGCACGCGAGAGACCGCGGTTCGATTCCCGGCCTGTGCGACGTCACAAGCAGCACCTCTATGATTTTTCACACAGTGGCTCGTCACAACAAACCCCCACCACCTGGACTAATAAGGCTTTACGAACACGCTACTGTGTCGCAGTGCATCGAGAAAGGAGGGATACGACACTCTCCCCCCTCCACAATTGAGGACGGGTAATGGAAGGAATCAAAGGATAGAGTAAGAGAGAGAGAGAGAGAGAGTCTCGGAGAGTAAGAGAAAGCGCACTAGACCACACTCAAAGTGTAGCATGCACTAGACCACGCCCAATGTATCATTTATGTGTATATGTGCAGAGTGTTAGCAGACAGCCTATAATAGCGCTTATGCGTGTGTGTCACGCAATCGAATTATGTGTGTGTGAGAACGGTAGGGATTTACTTCAACACACTCAGAGTGGTGCTCATGTGAATGTGTCGTGCAATGGAGATGTGTGTGTGTGTGTGTGTGTCACTGGTCATGGAGAAGTGGTTAGGAAGAGAGTGGGAGAAGAAAGAAATGTAGAAAAACTTACAGCCACCTACGTAAAAACTTCATATGTGTGTGTGTGTATGTAAGTGTGTGCGTGTGTGAGATAACACCACTATAGGCCGCCTTAATGGACCGCAACACCTCAAAAGAGGGGGTGCCTGTGCAGCTCATAAGGAGGAGAATCCCACTTTTTTTACAATTTATATAAATTTTTAACACTACGCTAACCCGCGGTTGACGTGCGTTCTCTGGTTCCGGCTTTTGGAGGCTCTTCATCCTCCGAGAGCATATTGCCAATTGATTTTTGCAGAACGGTTGAAATTCACTTTAACATGCACAGAGTGGCGCTCATGTGTATGTGTCGCGGAATGTAGTTGTGTAAGTGTGTGTCACTGGTCGCAGAGAGGCGGTTGGGAGTAAGAGGAGAACGAAATGTAGGAACACTCACTGCCACCTATGTAAAAACTTCATGTTTGTGTGTATATGTGTGTGTGTGTGTGTTTGTGTGATGACACTGCTATAGACTGTCTAAATAAGCCTAAACACCTTCAGGGACCTCATGTGAGCCTGTGCAGCTCAGAATAAAAGGAATCACAATTTTATTCTAAAATGTATATACATTTCTAACACTACACCAACCCGTGGTTCACGCGCGTTGGACTAGTGCTTGTTCTTGCGTGAAAGTAAAAAGTAAAAAACATACGCTCACTCTAGCAACCATGACGGGCCACAGTTTTTTCGCGCGCACACGATGCAGCGTAGTCACTAATGTTGTTTAAACAAATTGATAATGACCAGCACTACCACCACTGCTGCCGCCGCCGCCGATCTTAGCTACAAAGCGCTTGCGGGCAGCACGCTCCGCCGTGAGAGTGAAAAAGTATCAAATTACATAGGACTGACGCGCGTTTATACTCTACATTTGCACTTTCTTGAATACTATAAAGTTGCACGGATTCAACTTTGCTGACTGATCGGTAGTTTCTAAAAATTACAACAATATTCATTGTGTCATACGCTGACAACTACCATTCAGCTATCGTGGGAAAGGAAAATCCTCTCGGTCGAGACGATTTAATCTTGCAGACCGACGTTGATGAGCGATTCATAAAAAATTAAATACAATATCTGTTTCGTCTTTCGCTGACAATTATCACCAAGCTTTCGTAAGAATTATAATGATGGAAAAATGTTATGAAATTTTTTTCTGGGCTTTGTTATATTATTTGCTGACATCTATCGCTAAGCTTTTGTGCAAAATAAGTATAGCTAATTCTTTTAAATCTTCCTGATGGTGCATCACTTTCTTTCACACGACTGATTAACCGTCACCTTTACCATTGCAGAGGAATAACGGATCGTGCAGCATACGATATTCCCGTCGGTGCCAGATTGGTTGGGATTTACTTCAATACAATTAGAGTTTCGCCTGTGTAGATCGCGTGCGTGCTCGCAATGTGTGTGGGGTGTGTCTGCTTGTGTGTGTATGTTGCTGGTCACGAAAAGACCTATGGGAAGAGAGTGAGGGGGAGATAGTCATGGGGAAAAAACTCACAACCACTTATGGAAAAGCTCTTGATCGTAGAAGAGAGGAATAAGTAAAAGAAGAATTAATCTGAGACAGGGAAAGAAGGGAACGCAGTACACTTCTTACAGTGTCATTTGATTGGACCGCGCCCGCGCGCACGTGTGTACATGCCTGGGTGCCTATAGAAGCAAAGAACGAGTGCGCGCGCGCGGTGAGAGAGTGAGCGAGCTAGCACACGTCTTATATCTATATATTCATACACGCATAGGTATAGGGCATGTGCTAGCTCGCTTACTCACTTACCGGGCGCGCGCGCTCGTTCGTTGCTTTGATAGGCATCCTGGCTGCTAATTAGTGATGACCCCCGCCACCACCACCGATCATCCCTTTGTGAAAAATCTTCCGGGGCTATAAGACAGTAGGTCGGACACTTAAAAAACACCTGCATTATCACAAGTGGCACATACACTGGAAAAACCCTGGATCGTAGTAGCATCCACAACTTGACGTACTATACTATGCGTACGCCTTACAGCATTAGGTCGGCTCTCACTATGGCTCAACAGCGGTCACACAGTAGTCAGTAGTATTGAATGAATAGACTATTAACCACAAGTAGTAGCTGAGACGGGCCATAGTATTTTCAATGTTGGAACTTTTGCTACAAAACACGGTGCGGGCGATGCAGCACAGTCACTGGCGTTGTGCGAACTTATTGAGAGAGAGAAGCGAATGTTCTGAAAATCCTTCTTCTTCCAATGTTACAAGGTGTCACGGTAGGTGCTGAGCGGTGAGCTTGACTAGAGCTCGAGCCAACGGATCGAGCTGATTGGTCGCGCAAGTAGCCTTAGCGCTAATCCTAACCACGAATTTGAGCAACGTCAGCGGTGGTGGCGCGATTATAATGGATAAAACGAGCTAATTGGTCGCACAAATCCCCTTTGCGCTTTCAAGAGCCGTCCAAAAACATTTACAGACTCGCGAGCGGTACGCGCGCGGAAGGGCCCCCGCCGCGGGGAGTAAGCTTTTCGAAAAAGTCTAGTTTGACATTATAGATAACAAATGGCAATCCCCGTGGACGTGCTTGCTGAGCCGACCGCCTAGTTGATGTAACACCGTATTTGTCAAACGCTCTTTGCGACACACTGACCGCATAAGTGATACTTCTCTCGAGAGCATCATTCTTTGTTACGGTGAGTGACAGACAACCTACCGAGATTTTGGATAATATCGAATTTCACGTAGGATTACCCCAAAGTATACATTAGGCTGGTGACTCAAGACCAAAGATAGTTAATATTGTTACGATAGATTTATTGGATAAAATAAGCTATAAAAGCACATTCCTGTAAATTTAAAACATTCGAAAGCTGGTAGGCAACCATTTATGTGTGTCTGTGTCGTCCATTGTGTGTGAGTGTCACGCAAGTGCATGAGTGTACTTGTACAAATCGCGTATATATGTGTGTACGAATGCTGAGGGGTGTCATTTTATCAAACAATTTTTAAAAAAGCAACCAGACTAAGAATCGAAGTGGACAACTTTGTACTATTAAGCCGATGTGCTGTCCGCTTGACCGTTTACACCACTCAAATCGGCTGTATTCATTGTATTTTTATATGAACCGCTGAACTAATGTGATGTGCTGGTTACTCTAGAATGGACGCTGGCAGACCAGGCCTAAGAGAATTCTTACCTTGAGTTTCATCTTGAGCTCTCGCTGAAAAATTGCCTTATGTTCATCCTGAGTATTATGTTTGTGTGTATTCCTCTGTTCGCAGGAGGCGATATAAAAATGAGGTACACAGCTAAATAAAACATTTATACGTGTAAAATGGTTAGAACAAGCTTCTTACATTTTTGCACCTTGTAATAAGAGACGAGTGTGGAAGAAAATTGCTTTGCGTTTAGTATATGTACACTGTAGTGCATATATTACAAAAGCGTTTACGTGGTATCATGAGTGGAGACGCGCGCTGCAGCTGTAGTGACGGAAAGCGGTAATAATATTGGAGTAGGCGAAACGAGACACTTATGAGCCAATGACATTATTCCAAAATTATTTGTGCGTAATCACAGGTCTTCTCCATACGCTGCAGATACATATAATGCAATTACACTTTCTATAAGCGGTAAACTATCGTCATGCGCGTAAGCTCTCCTCGATGACGACACTGAAGTAACAATGACCCGAAACATTTACTTTTGTACTTTAGGCGAAATCAGTATAATATTATTAGCTGTGAAAGTTTAAGGCGTATCAAGCGTGCGAGGGAGAACCGCTTCTTCTATTAAAAAAAAAGAACACTGTCGCGAAAAAAAAACCAGATCAGTTTAAAAATGTCCGTCGCTGCTACGTATAATTAAACGTGCGACATCGTAGCAGTTAGTTCAGTTGCGAATCAAAGAAGGTCGTGCGATTGTAATAGTATAAAAAAATGTTAGACCGTCTAGAAGCACAATAAATCGAGGATTGGAATAAGGAGAAGGAAAGAATTTGGAACTTCTACAAAGGGGGGTTCGTCTTACGCCCTCTACTGGTCCGAAAAATATTGTGGCAAACGTTACATCGTGAAAATTTTGTGACAGCAAGGTCTGCTTCACTTATTAAAGTAAGTTGGTTAATCTTGTTCGTGCATTATTATTTAATATCATTAATAATAAATGTTTTTTACTTGCAGATTTTACCAGAAATATTCAGAGAGAATAAATTTACAACCGTAAACGCTGATGAACTAAATCTGGTATGATTTTTTATAATAACCTCCTTTAATGATAATTATTATTTTTCATGTACATAATTTTTTTCGTTTTCACTTTAGCTTTTAAAACATTTATTAAATGCAGCTGTAGAATACAAAAAAAAGTGAAGTGTACAGTGACAATTTTTTTAAGTTGGTTAACATATAGAAAAAATTTACGAAATGTTCTATTCAAGATGTATAATAATTTTTATCAAATAAAATACTTGCAATAGAACATAATAATATAAGTGACATAAGTTGTGTAGTCCTTAATTAGCTAAATTTTTGAAAAGATCAGCGCTTACTAAGAGTTTGTAGAATGAGAAAAGAGCAAGGAATAAGTATCTCTCTTGTTACACGGCAAACTAATTGCTTCTTTTAATTTTTGAAATGTTATAGTTGCGGCGGTTTCTCTCCTCACATATCACGGTGTGTATTATATTACACGTGCGCGTGGGCAGGCGTATGTAACTGTACTCCTAGGAGCTTCCATAGATGAATTTTGTGTTAAACATCATTGTTTTCAAAAGAAAGAGAGAGAGCTGAAATTGACGACGACTTCGATGGAACGATTGTATATTTTACGATCGGCATGAAATGAAAGCATGAAAAAGGTAGTTCTCTTGTTACGCGGCAAATTCATTACGCGTTTTAATTTATGTAATTTGATCACTGCGACGATTCCTCTCTTCGTGCAAAACGATGTGTAATATAATATATAATAAGCGCTGCAAACGCTTATCTCTTTAGTATTTATCTATTTGAGGACTACACAACTCATGTCACTCATAATATTATGATTTAATGCAAGCATTTTATTTAGTACACATTACAATATATTTTAAATAGAACATATCGAAATTTTTTTTTATATGTTGACCCACAAAAAAAATTGTCACTGTACGCTTCACTTTTTTTCGTATTCTACAGCTGCTTTTATTGAATGTTTCGAAGGCTGAAGTAGAAAGGAAAAAAATTATGTACATGAAAAATAATTATCATTAAAGTAGGTTTTTATGAAAAATCATACCAGATTTAGTTCATCAGCGTTTACGGTTGTAAATTCATTCTCTCTAAATATTTCTGGTAAAATCTGCAATTAAAAAACATTCATTATTAGAGATATTAAATAATTATGCACGAACAAGATTAACCAACTTACTTTAATAAGTTGAGCAGACCTTGCTGTCACAAAATTTTCGCGATGTAACGTTTGCCACAATATTTTTTGGACCAGTAGAGGGCGTAAGACTAACCGTCCTTTGTAGAAGTTCCAAATACTTTCTATCTCCTTATCTTTATCCTCAATTTTTTGTGCTTCTAGACGTTCTAACATTTTTTTATACTTTTACAATTACACGACCTTCTATGATACGCAACTAAACTAACTGCTACGATGTCGCACGTTTAATCATACGTAGCAGCGACGGACATCTTTTAACTGATCTTGTTGTTCTTCCGCGCAGTGCTCTTTTTGTTCCATAGAAGAATCGGTTCTCCATTGCACGCTCGATACACCCTAAGCTTTCACAGCTCATAATATTATACATATTTCGCCTAAAGTACAAAAGTAATTGTTTCGGGTCATTGTTACTTCAGTGTCGTCATCGAGGAGAGCTTACGCGCGTGACGATAGTCGACCGCTTATAGAAAGTGTACTTGCATTATATGTATCTGCAGCGTATAAAGAAGACCTGTGATCTCGCACATACGATTGTGGAAAAATATAATTCGCTCAGAAGTGTCTCGTTTCGCCTACTCTAATATTATTACCACTTTCCGTCACTACCGCTGCAGCGCGCGTCTCCACTCATGATACCGCGCAAACGTTTTTGGAATATATGCACTATAGTACACACATACTTACCGCAAAGAAATTCTCTACCACACTCGTCTCTCATTTTAAGCTCTAGAAAAGTAAAAGGCTTGTTCTTACAACTACACACGTATAAATATTTGATTTTGTTATTGGCCTCTTTGTGGTATACACACAAATATAATATTCAAGATGAACATAGGGCAATTCATCAGAAAGAGCTCAAGATAAACCTCTAGGTAAGAATTTCTTGAGGCCTGGCCTGCCAGCATCCATTCTAGAGTATCCGGCACATCACAGCAGTTCAGCGGTTCATATGGGAATACAATATATACAGCCAATTTGAGTGGTGTCAACGGTCAAGCGGACAGCACATCGGCTTGATAGTACAAAGTTGTCCACTTCGATCCTTAGTCTGGTTGCTTTTTTGAAAGTTGTTTGATAAAATGACACCCCTCAGCATGCGTACACACATATACACGCAATTAATACCAGTACACTTATGCACTTGCGTGACACACACACATAATGGACGACACAGACACACATAAATGGTTGCCTACCAGCTTGGGTATGTTTTAAACTTAAAGGACTGTGCTTCAATAGTTTATTTTATCCAAGAAATCTATCGTAACAATAATAACTAGCTTTGGTCTTAAGTCACCTGCCCAACATATACATTGGGGTAATACTTCGTGAAATTCGATATTATTCAAAATCTTGGTAGCTAGTCTGTCACTCACCGTAACAAAGAATGATGCACTCGAGACAAGTATCACTAATGCAGTCAGTGTGTCGCAAAAAGCGTTTTATAAATACGGTCTTTCATCAACCAGACGGTACGCTCAGCGTGCACGTCCATGAGTGTTGCCATTGGTTATCCATAATATAAAACTAGACTTTGTCATGCACCTTAATGACCGCGGCAGAGGCCCCTTCACGTGCGCCCCGCTTGCAAGTCCGTATATGTTTTTTGACGGCTTGTAAAAGCGCAAAGGTAGATTGTGCGATCAATTAGCTCTTCTTATCCATTATCATCGTGCCGCCGCCGCCGCTGCCTAAATCCGCGGTTAGGATTAGCGCAAAGGCTACTTGCGCGACTAATCAGCTCGGCCTGTTTGCTCGAGCCCTAGTCAAGCATACTGCTCAGCACCTATTGTGACATTTTGTAATTTTGGAGAAAGAAGAATTGCCAGAACATTCGCTTCTCTCTCTCTCAATTAGTTCGCACAACGCCAGTGACTTCGCTGCATCGCCCGCACCGTGATTTGTAGCAGAAGTTACTACATTGAAAAGACTGTTGTCCGTCTTGGCTACCACATCTAAGTAATAGCCTTTTCTTTCCCTAATACTATATTCAATACGACTGACTACTGTGTGGCCACTGTTGAGCCATAGTAAGACCCGACCCAATGCTGTAGCGTGTACGCATAGTATAGCAAGTCAAGACGTGGATGCTACTACGATCCAGGTTTTTTTTAGTGTATGTGTTATTTGTGATCGTGTATGTGTTTTTTCAGTGTCGACCCATTGTCTTATAGCACTGCCAGGAACATTTCTATATAGGGATAATCGGTGGTGGTGGCGGCGGCGGTCATCACCAATTAGCAGCCAGGCATGAACACATGGGCGCGCGGGTGCAGTCCAATCAAACGACACTGGAAAAAGTGTACTGCGTTTACTTTCTCGCCTCTCTCCGATTATTTCTTTTTTTACTTATTTCTTTTCTCTACGATTAAGAGCTTTAGCATAAGTGGTTGTGAGTTTTTTCTCCATGACTATCTCCCCCTCACTCTCTTCCCATGCGTCTTTCCGTGACCAGCGACACACACACACAGGCAGACACGCACACACACACACATTGCGAGCGTGCACGCGATGTACACAGGCGAAACTCTAATTGTATTGAAATAAGTCCCGACCGATCTGGCACCGACGGAAATATCATTTGCTGCACGATACGTTATTCCTTTACAATGGTAGACGTAACGATTAATCTGTCGTGTGAAAGAAAGTGATGCAGCATCAGAAAGATTTAAAAACAATTAGCTATATTTATTTCTTACGAAAGCTTAGGGATAGATGTCAGCAAACAATATAACAAAGCCTAGAAAGGAATTTTATAACAACTTTCCGTCGATATGCTTCTTACGAAAGCTCAGTGATGATCGTCAGCGAAAAACGAAACAGACATTGTTTTTAATTTTTTATAAATCGCTCATTGACGTCGGTCTGCAAGATTAAATCGTCTTAACCAAGAGGATTTTTCTTTTCCACGATAGCTGAACGGTAGTTGTCAGCGGATGACACAATGAATATTGTTGTTATTTTTATAAAAGACCACTTAGTCAGCAAAAATGAATCAGTGCAACTCTATAGTATTTAAGAATTTTCAAATGTAGGGTATAAACGCGCGTCGATCCTATGTAATTTGACACTTTGTTACTCTTACGGCGGAGCGCGCTGCCCGCGAGCGTTTTGTCGCTAATATCGTCGGTGGTGGTGGCAGTGGTTGTGGTGGTAGTCGACATCAACTAGTTTAAGCAACATCAGTGACTAGGCTCCATCGCGCGCGCGCAAAAAAACTGTGGCCCGTCATGGTTGCTTGAGAAACCGTATGTTTTTTACTTTTTACTGCCACGCAAGGACACGCACTAGTCCAACACGCTATCCCTGTTTTTTTTGTACTTGTATGTAATACGCATATACATTCACCTAGTATTGTTTCCAAAAGATATGTGTGTTAGAGAAGTACTAATGTCTGCGCAGTAGTTATGCTATGTATAACATATTTCATTTTCTCACTTCTCTCTTAGTGGTATGTACACGCTAAAAATCAGTTGGCGATATTCTCTCGGTGGATAAAGAGCCTCCAAAAGTCGGGACCAGAGAACCTGCGTGAACCGTGGGTTGGTGTAGTGTTAAAAATTTATATATATTCTAGAATAAAAGTGTGATCTCCTTCCTTGTGAGCTGCACAGGCGACCCCTCTCTCTCTCCCTGAAAGCATTAGGGCTTATTAAGACGGTCTATAGCAGTGTCATCACCCACACACACACACACGCACACGCACACTGACACATCTCTGTTGCGCGACACATACACATGAGCACCACTTTGGATGTGTTGAATTGAATCCCTACCGTTCTCACACATATATAATTCGATTGCGCGACACACACACACACATAAGCGCTATTGTAGGCTGTCTGCTAACACTCTACACATATACACATAAATGCTACCCGTTGGACGTGGTCTAGTGCATGCTACACTTTGGGTGTGGTCTAGTGCGCTTTCTCTTACTCTTCTACTCTCTCTTTCTCTCTCCCTGTCTGCTTTGATTAATTTCATCAGCCGTCCCTAATTGTGGAGGGGGAGAATGTTGTATTTCCCTTCTCAATGCACCTGACACAGTATTTTGTTCGTAAAGCTTCACCAGTCCAGGTGGAGGGGGCTTATTGTGACGCGCCACTGTGATGCAAAATTGCCCACTTTTCCCCCTACCCCATTCCCTGTCATGGGGAGGTCTCCCATCCCTCATCCCCTCCCTTTACCAACTGCTCAGTCCCCAGAGTAGTTTCCTTACATAAAAGCCAGACGTATAGCAGGATAATACGAAAAAAGAAGAACTAAGAAAAATATTTTGTAATTCAACACAGCCATGAAATAATGACGACGGGTATCCGTCTTTAGCCAGCCCAGCACTGATCGGTGAGGCGAGATTCGCTCATCCCTTTTAACAGCAACCACATACCTAACACAGGCATTTTGTAGCCGTTGCAGTCTGCCTCGCTGCTCGAGTTGGGCACCAAGACATACAACCGAGCATTAGTCCAGTTGAGGTAAGATGAGTACCGCGACAATCCGCGCCTGCAAAGCCTCAGTGGTGTACTGCCGGAAGAAACACGAGCTGTAAAGCGCTCTGGTGCCCTTCCTGGCGATGGCATCAATTTGCTACCTCCAAGTCAATCCAGAGTCCAGCACAACACCAAGACTCATGACTTCATCGAAAAAAGCAACGTAGACGCCACCTGCCAGATCGCTAGATCAACCCCAGGAAGACCGATATCCTTTAGGGCCCTGAGACTCGTATTTGAACCACATTCGATAGCTTTTGTGTTACACTTGTCTGTTACGCATAAGCAGAACAATAAAGGTCCCAGGACTGATCTCTGTGGTACCTCCAAATCAGTGGCCATCCCAGGAGACGAACCATTGGTCCGAGTCCGTACCCTTTGCATTCTGCCAGAAATGTAGGAGCAAACTCACTTGAGCACTGCTTTTGAGAATCCTATCAACCTTAATCTCTTAAGAAGACGTGAGGGTGAGATCGCATCCAACGCCCTCGTAAAGCCAAACTGCAACATAAGCGTCAAGTTTTTATTGTCCATGTTGAGTTTAATGTCTTCTGTCATCTTCAGAAAGGCCATATGAGTTGAGCTGTGCCGTCTGAAGCCCGTCTGAAAGGTGCCAAGAACTCCCTCTCGGGCGATATAAGCGCTGATCTGATGATAGACAAGCCGCTTCAGTACCTTCGAAAAAAAGCCCAGCAGCGCTACCATCGAAAATCCGTGGCACTTTTTGGAGCCGTGCACTTCTTTGTGACTACCACGATCAGGATGGCGACGATAAGTAACAGCAGCAGCATCGTTGGATGATTGCGATGAGTAGCAGCACTGGTGGACGATGGCGTTGAGTAGCAGCAGCGGCGACGGGAAGCACCATCTTGTCCGCTTCTGCAGTGTCAGAGAGGTCCGAGAAAAATCTCATCAGCTTGTGTGTCGTCCGAGTTACAAATGACGCACGAGTGCGGAAAAGCCACAGTTGTGTTAAGCACTTACGTCCACTCCGAACATTTCCCCCACCGCACGCGCATGTCTACTCCGAAAGTTACCCCTACCATCGCACGTTTCGGAATAGAAACGGGAAAGTTGAAATAAGGAGGCTCGTTCTGAAGAAGAAGGACACCAACGACGACGATGAAAATAGAAAGAGCTGCGAGTTCTCTTGGAAGAGGAGAAGAAGGAAGAAGTGGACGACGAAGATGATGACAACGACGCTAACGCTGACGGTAAGGAGAACAAAGACGAAGACAACAAGGACAAAGAGGACATTATCATCAAAAATGACGATGGTGAGCCTACTCCACAGCAACGCGAGATGATAATTTTCGTCGACCTTACACAGCCGATCAGAAATTACAGGGCAACGCAAACAGAAGAGACTACCTAGATACCTTCCCCCCCCCCTAAGCCCCCTTAAATAATCGGCCTTGGTCAGAGCCGGCAAATTGTTTGAATTATAGTTACATCCACAAACAAACTTAAAGGGGACAAGGATATCTCGATTTGCGCTCCAACGTTCTACCCCCCTATGCAGGAAAATCACATATTCTTACGTTGAAAAAATTGCTGAATCTGAAAAAGGTCCATAAAGGTGTCAATCGATACGGACCCCAACTAACCGCCCTTATCTGTGAGGTACATCCGATTATTTGTACCTCTCCAATTAGCTCACCTAATGACCTAAACAATACAAAAGTGATGCTACTGTATCTTAATGCTTACAACTCCTTATCGCTAGTATCTTCCCATTCCATGTAGGAGTATAACTTCTTCATGCCCTCAACAATGTGAAAAGCACACATAAACTGGCAGGCTCCATTGTGATTAAGACAAGCGGTGACCTCTCTTAGGCGAGACGAGATCGTCTCGATCAAAAAATTGTGAGTTGAGACGAGACGAGACGAGATCTTCATCTCGTTTCGGGAATCTCGTCTCGTCTCGAGTAGAGTCAGGACACCCGGGATTTCTTGCGTTATCTCGAGGTAAATATCGAGAAACCCGAGATTTCTCGGCCATCTCGGGTAAATTTCGAGACAGCCGAGATATTTTGGTAAAACTTTGCTTTCTCAAATATAATATCAAAATAGACGAAATTTTGCGTCTGAACTCTGTCATGACTTATATATAAGGATCTCTTGTATTTATATTCAATGAAAAACACTTTTTCTTACCTTATCTTATGATATGCTTCTGGCATCTTCAGATCTATAGCGGAACAGTATTTGCTAAGGATACTGAGGGGAGAAGGAAGTTGATAACGGTCATAATAACTGCACTATGTACTGATTTTAGTAACAACTGCTTTTTGATAAACGTTAAAAATCAATCATTCGGGCAGCCTGTTGTTCATAAGGTGCCGTCCGTTTATGTCTATTTTGACGCTGTGTCGGTTAAGCAGACCAGCATGGCCATTCAGATCACAGTGCTGCACAGAAGCCGATCGTCATTGTTGTTAATGCGAGACATCAATTTTAATGCACTCTTCATTCGCACGCACACACACAAACCTCACGTATTGCGCAATCATGTATGCATGCGTATATTTCTAATAAAAGCAAAGTTCCATTGGTTTTAATTCGCTTTTATAAAGTAAATCAAAATTTGTTTGTAGCCGAGAAATTTCGGGTCAAGATGAGATTTTCTTTTACTATTCGACACGAGAAATCCCGGTTCAAGATTTTTTACTCCTCGAGACGAGACGAGAAATCTCGCAAGATTATTTTGTCTTGTACACCCCTACATCCTACCGGTAACTGTAAATCCAATTCGTTCAAGCAGTCTTTGCTTCGCCGTTCCAATTACAAGAATCTTAATAGCATCTTTGAGATACTCTCCTATGATATTTCCTATCTCAGTGTACCTTATATTACCTAAATCCCAGGTTAGTCCATGATAGATATGTTTAAGATATACATTTTAATGCTTGTACTTCTGTGTTATTTTACGCCACGCAAAGGATGGTTTAAAAAGAAATACAAGTGTCTTAGCATCATTATTTAGAGGAATAATAGCTAGTTTCTTGAGCACATAATTATTGCTCGGCTTTTTAAAGCCTTGCATGTCAACTACATATTTCATTATTTTTTTAGTGTTTCAGAACCTTTACCTTTAGTGAATGATGGTTTAAACGTTGAAAACTTGTCTGTTAAATTTTTCAGCCAAGATTTATCATCATCCTTAGTTAAAAGTTTTCGATATCTTACGTCTGTGGTAAATGTGGTTATTGTCGGCTTATGCGACATAAAAATTTAGAAGATTCTACAATTTTTACGCTCTTTTTCTTCACCTTTTTTTTCTGCTGACTCCTCAGCGTGTCTCTTCTCAAATTTTTCACACTATACTTGGCACTTATTAGCTGCTTTGCTAACCTTTTTTGATGATGGATGAAAGATAAATGATGCCAGCAGAGCCATGTGTCGACTTTTACAGCCTTACATAAGTTTCTTGAGGTCGCGGTCGCCGCTCAGTGGACTATGCTGAACAATGCGATTGTGTAGAAACGGAGATAGGCTGCTTTACTGGCGGAAAAATTGTCATGAAATTCCAATTATAGATGCACATCAAGTAGGGTATTTTTCGATGACTCATTTTGCTTGGAGCAATCAAAGACAATGAAAGGTGCGGTGCTAAGAGAACCATATATGTCTAACAAAGGTGCGCTATCTTTAGCGCATTATAAATTCTAAAAATTGGCATATACATCATACAACAATGCATGTTACTTTTTTATTATATTGAAATTAAGATCACCGTAAGGGTAAAGCTCTAAATTAAAGTTGAGTTTAAGATTTCTGATGTTGCAGTGATCGAACTTGCTAGCAATAGCATTTTTCCGATTCTTACAGACACGTTAACTTATCAAGCCACTGATTCGAACGCCATGCCATGGCCAGCCGTCTAACCAGGCACACATCTCACTCGACGAAAGGTTACGTCATGATAGGGGTGGAGCCGAAGTGTGTGCCAGTAAGTGCGAGAGAGAGGAGTAGACATGTTCACGTTGGTAGACAAGGTGCTAAAGAAGCGGAGGGGAAATGTATATACCAGATGTGTGTCCCTGCGAATGCAAGAGAGACAAGTAGGTATGTACTATATAGGTGTACGAGGAAGAGGACAGAGGTAAGGAGAAAGGAAGGGATTGAGATGCGTGATGCGTCCGTTTATATGTGTGTACATGCAAGGTACAGCTGAGCGGAGTGAAGCTGACCTAATGTGCAGGCGATGATTACGATGTATTTAGGTTACTATTTGCATAGCACTCTTTAAATTCTATTATATATGACTAAAACACTGTTATACAATATAGTATGCATCAATCTGTCCAGAACAATTAATTATCTCTTTTTATCTAGTAAGTAATGAACTAGCTATAGCCTAAGCCCTGAGGGCTTTCAATAAGCATATGCCACTTCGATAAACTAAGTATTTGCTGCATTGCTAGTCCAGTTGGTTAGTGCGAATGTCTATCTGAAGTTTTTTTGCGATCCAAGGTTTGTATCCCGCTCAACTTGAATTTTTTTTTTCGCAAGCTACCAGTCCATTTAGATTTTGTAATTCATTTTACCGTTTTTAATTCATTTCATTCAATACTTGCGTAAAAATGTATTAGTTTATAAGGTTTTATTATTATCTGAACCATGATTAACGTACAGACAGTACTACCTTGAATGCGTAAGCAGTTTGAATAAAAAATTTTTCTTTTTCTCTAAGTGCAAGCCTGTATAATCAATGAAAATTTGTTTTCTACTTTTACTAATATATTATTTATTTCTTGAATATTGTTTGGTAGAAATTGCGGGACATCTCAGAGTTCCCAAGTCAAGATTTTGATTAACAAATTCGAATCGCTGAATAATTTTTTCCACAAAAATCGATGTTCTCAAACAGATGAAATTAAACATTACACATTGTCAATTGATGAAGAAAAATAAAACCAACGTGTAATTTTTCAATGGGGATCGGAATCTAAAAGTAACAAAATAAACAGGTCTGGTGGGATCAACACTCAAAACATCACATTAAAACACAAAATTACGTGAGAAAAAAGTCAGAGGCAGGAAAAAACTCACTTTAATAAATATTGAATACAATCACTGTAACTCTAATACAATTCGCTTATTTACAAACATACATATCCGTTATCTTTTTTACACTTTCATCTACATTTGCTGCGTCATTTCATTTTATTACAAAATATTATTTATTAGTACTTGAAGATAGAAAATCCGCGATCTAAGGTAATCAAACGAGTGTACACGTTATTTAACGAATTATGACGGTTTTTTAAGTCATAGCTAAACGCTTTTTTTGTAATATGACAAATTTTCATCAATATACTTCGAATAAACTGACTTTTATTCCGTCCTGTCACGCCATAATTTGGAAAAACTAAAAGAAAATAGAAATTCTGAAGATTTGTCCAGCATTTTTTATAAAATTTGTGAAATTTATGACGTATTTTTTTTAAGCTGTTATTGCTGTACCCCACTGCAACTCAAATTAAAAAACATTTTTTGAACTCAATTATCTTAAAAAATCGGTCCGACAGCATAACTGTGAAAAACTCTTAATAACATGAAAAAATTACAAATATAACATATTTTAAATTGAAGAAAAGTTTTATTTGTCAGTAGGTACGGATTTTCTACCTTAAAAAAACTTTTCATTTAGCTGCGGAGAGATCGCGGTGAGTATGAATTAAAAAAAATTAGTTTGCATTTTCTTAACACATAAGACTATATGATACATGTTATACGTTTTTAATTAAAAATAACGTTAAGTTATAGTTCAAAAACTAAAACTTCAATCGCTTTTATAAATTGCTATTGAACAATTTAATATTCTGAGAAAACTTATCTTACACGCTCTATTCGTTTTTGGTAAGTTATTAGCAAATGTTTGCTTTATAAACCTATTTTTGTATAAATAATTGCATTAACTTATTACATATCATACATTTTTCATATAAAAAAAAATTACCATTTGTCTTGAAGCTTTTTTTTAATTGAAAAGGTTCACTCAAGCCACATTGCAAACGAAGAAAAAAATATATTTTTCTGACTATAACAAGAATCCTAAGTTTTTTTTTCAACTATTGTAATTCAAAGATTTTTAAACTATGGTTTTCAAATCTAATGGGACTACAGGGAAATAAAGGATTTTGCATAATGTAGAGGTCAAGAAATTGTATGGGAACCGATGCATAAGCTGTGTTATAAAAGCATGTAGACTACGATGGGCAGGACATGTTGCTAGGATAGGAATGCAAGGAACCGCGTAAAGGATCATGATCAGGAAACCGGACGGAATTAGACGACTCGGCAGACCAAACCGAAGATAAAAAGACAAAGTGTTGGAAACCCTTAGAGAAATGGACAAGTTGAAGTTAAATAATAGGAAGAATCGCGAAAAATAAGACACTTGGCAATGAATTTTTGAATTCCTAATTTTGTACTTGCTGAATTTATGATGTTCTATACTTGTAGAGGCTAAAATTTTTCGTGAAAGAATGGGGTCAATTCTTATGTTAGAAAAATTGGGTTCTGTTTTTAGTCAGAAAAATATATTATTTTTTTTAATATACAATGTAGCATGAGTTACCTTCTAAATGAAAAAAAAATCTAAAAAATGGCAATCTTGTTTTATGTGAAAAATGTATGATGCGTAGTGAGCTGATGAAATTATTTATACGAAAAAAAGTTTTCAAAGCAAACAATTGCTAATAACCTGCGAAAACGAATAGAGCGTGTAAGTAAAGTTTTCCCAGGATGTTGAATTGTTAAACAGCGATATATAAATGCGATTACAGTTTTAGTTTTCGAACTATAAGTTAACGTTATGTTTATTTGAAAACGTATAACTTGTATCAAATAGTCGTGTAAGTTAAAAAAATGCTACTATTTTTCTAATTTTTACCTACCACGATCTCTTCGCAACTGAATAAGTTTTCTTATGGTAGAAAATCCGTACCCACTAACAAATAAAACTTTTCTTGAATTTAAAATATGTTATATTTATAATTGTTTCATGTAATGAAGAGTTTTTTAAAGTTACGTTATCGGACCGAGTTTTTAAGGTAATTGAGTTCAAAATATGTTTTTAAACTTGGGTTGCAGTGGGCTACAGCAATAACAGATTCAAAGACATACTGTCCCGGTCAAGCCGAGCACTTGCCGAACGCGGGGATATTTATTTATTTTGTTCCGGAACTTACGGAGGAAAAGACTTGGTTGAAAAAGACAACTTGTTGTTTTAGCGGTTTGGAATTTAGTAGCGTTTAATTTGAGTATCGGGTATGAGTGTATAACAGCGGCTGCTCAAGCAAATAGGTAATTACTCGTAGCAGATTGAGACCGATCTGATTCATACTTTATAGCGCAGATAATATTTGAATATGTACAAACTTATATATTAGGGATTTTCCATACTTATACAATATATACATACATTTGATTTACAGCAAAGAGTTACAATATAATAGTAGACATAAGAAAAGTGAAAGTTAAACTGATGCTTTGTAATCAAAGTAAAGGTGTTATTAAAGCAAATATATTATTGCGAAAGTGAGAAGCCGTCCAAAAGATAAAGTTCAAACCTAAATATAAATACAGCAATAGTTATAAATTCCAAGAATTGTAGCTATAAAATTGAATGAAAAATACTAAACTGAAATTAGATTGAAAATTAAATCTAAAAGTTCACGTTTGGCGTGAACATTCCGCCCGACATCTTATTAAATATCAAATTATGATGCAAAGTCATCCTGGCAAAACTTAATGACGAAATTGATGGTAGCTTAGATGGCCCGATTGGCCCAGAGAGAATCCATCCGAACGTAGTCTGCTGGGCAATGGGTGTATAGGGCGCTGAGGTTGAAGAAGACCAGGTCGAAGGATCTGAGTGTACACTGCAGCAACTAATAACAGTTCGATCAGCTTACTAGATGGCGAGTCTAGACGGTCAGCTAGCTGCAGGTCGCGTAGATGAGGCCAGCCGTCGGCAGGTCGATGCACTCGTGGTCGATATGACGTCACTGTTTTGAGCAACAGCACGTCAATATCAAGAAAAAACGGTGTACAGCAAAACTTTAATGCTACCTTACTCCAGCCACAAGCTGCTGCAGGATGGACTCCACCCACTCTGTCGATCAACATACAAGCAGGGGCGCGTGAAAGTTGAAACGTGTTAGCCAATCGCTGCGACAGGAACGAGCAATGGGACTCCTGGTCGATCAGTGCGCAAACACGATGTGCCTGGCCATCAGCTCCCACTACACTCACCCATGCTGTTGGCAGTAATATTGGCGCAAAATATGTTGTTTCGCTCACCAAGACGGTAAGGGGCTCGTCGGATTGAATCGGTGCAGAAGCGTTCAGTGAGACTACAGCTGCATGGGCGTTTGTCGCGGCGTCAACGTGGATAGAAGTATGATGCTTGGCCCCGAAAGTAAAACAAGACATCCCGAAGCGACAGCTGGAAGCAGCGTGTGAACCCAAGCGGTATTCGCACAACTGCTTCTTGACGACAAAATCTTTTCGTTGCACTGGAGTCTTGGCTTTGAAGACGTCGCACGTCCAAAGCTGATGACGCAAGGAGCAGACAGGATATGCCGGCACCTTAGATCCCCATGATGCTTGGTGCGCGTGCATGCCCTTCAAGCGCTGCTCCTTCCCATTGCTCAAGGCTACGCTTGACAGCATCAGGATGCGTCCCTCGAGAAATTAAGTCAGCTGACTGAATGCAGCTGACTCTCTTGAAATTCCGAGCGATTTTTCCCAATCGCGACGAGTAGTGGCATCTAGGCTACTGGCAATGATAAAGACAAGGATGTCATCAGGGATAGTAGGCTGTTTTAAATTTTGTAGGTCCTCAATGAAGTTCTGGACCGTTGAAAGCACTCGACGAAGCTCTACCGCACTCTTACCACTTACGATCTTCATCGAAAAAAAGCTATCGAAGAGCGCGTCAACCTGCACGCGTGGAACCTCATAAGCGTCCTGCAGCGCGTCCCAAGTTCTTTTAAAATTGTCGCCCTCGAGAGTAATGTTGCAGACAAGCTTGTCTGCGTCTCCAGAAAGACTCGTTTTTAAGTAAAACAGTTTTTCTACATTATTTAACGACAAGCTTGAGGAGACATCGGAGACAAACAAATCTCGGAACTCTGGCCGAAGCTTGTAGTCACCCGCGAAGTTCAGCGACTTGATCTCGGGCAGCTTGCGTGATGATGATGATGTAAGTACTGGAGGAGCTTGAGACGACGACGTGGCAGTCGGAAAAGCCGATGCAGGGTACTTCTCGAGAAGTGACAGCATGGTGGCAAGACCAGTCAGGTAAGACTCCTTGGTCTCGGCGTATACATCGTCGGTGATATAAGTCTCCTAGCTTAAATCGTCTTTTAGGTAGAGTGGAGCAAGATGGTAGGACTTGAAGTTATTCCAGTTAATTTGTAGGTTGTTCATGCGAACAGTAATAACAGCATTTGAAAAGTTTGCTGTGCTAAGCTTTTGCAAATATGCGTAAGCATTTGTGATTGCTTTCTGCAGATCTCTTTGCCATGCTATGAGCGTTTCAGCTGTAGTTGCCATGCCGCCCGCCGTGCAAAAACGTGACACAAAAGTCAATGTCCACACAGTTCACGGCACAGGCACTGTTGCACACACGATAGTCACTGCACTGCACTTAGTGTTTAGTAGTCGAAAAATCAATGTGACTTACGTAATCCCGAACCTTACGCTCTACTACCATAAATGTTCCGGTCAAGCCGAGCACTTGCCGAACGCGGAGATCCACATTTTTTTTTTCAGGAACATACGGAGGAAAATACTTGGTTAAAAAAGAAAACTTTTTGTTTTAGCAGTTTAGAATTCAGTAGAGTTTAATTTGAGTATAGTGTATGAGCGTATAACAGCGGTTGCTCGAGCAAATAGGTGATTACTCGTAGCAGGTTGAGAAACATCTGATTCATACTTTATAGCGTAGATAATATCCGAATATGTACAAACTTTTATACTAGGAATTTTCCATACTTATACAACGTATACATACATTTGATTTACAGCAAGGACTTAAAATATAATAGTAGACATAAGAAAAGTAAAAGTTAAACTGATGCTTTGTAATCAAAGTAAAGGTGTTATTAATGCAAATGTATTATTGCGAAAGTAAGAAGCCGTCCAAAAGATAAAGTTCGAACTTAAATATAAATACAGCAATCGTCATAAATTCTATGAACTGCAGCTATAAAATTGAATGGGAGATACTATACTAAAATAAACTTTTAAAATTAAAGCTAAAAGTTCACGTTTGGCGAGAGCACATACGGTATAAAAATCACAAATTTTATAAAAAACGCTGGACAAATCTGCACAATTTCGATTTTCTTTTAGTTTTTTTAAATTATGGTGTGACGGGACGGAATAAAAGTTAGTTTATCCGAAGTACATCGATGAACATCTGTCACATTTCGAAAAAAGCGTATAACCATGACCTACAAGACCGCCATAATGCGCTAAATAACGTGTACACTTGTTTGATTACCTAAGATCACGGATTTTCTATCTTCGAGTACTAATAAATAATATTTTGTAATAAAATGAAATGACGCTGCAAATGTAGATGAAAGTGTAAAAAATATAACGGATATGTATGTTTGTAAATAAGCGAATTGTATTAGAGTTACAGTGATTGTATTCGATATCTATTCAAGTGAGTTTTTTCCTGCCTCTGGCTTTTTTCTCACGTAATTTTGTGTTTTAATGTGATGTTTTGAGTGTTGATCCAACCAGACCTGTTTGTTTTGTTACTTTAAGATTCTGATCCCCACCGAAAAATAGCACGCTGGTTTTAATTTTATTGATTAATTTACACCGGTAATGTTTAATTTCATTATCTGTTTCAAATAATCGATTTTTGTGGGAAAAATATTCAGCAATTAAATATTGTTATTTAAAATCTTGAATTGGAGTAGATATACTGTGCCGGTTCTGGCTCACCTCCCCAATTCCCCCCTAGGGTAATGGTGGGGGGTGATCCAGTTCCCCCGAGCCTTACTCTGACGTCACGACTCCGGAGCTCTAGTGCCACCTTCCGGACCCCCCTGATCTAGTGATGGTAAGTTGCTCAGCTACATTATCGGCTAATGGTCTCTGCCATGGTCTCTCCACGAAAATTAACCAAGCTACCTTCCTGATCGACAATGTGCACTTGAAGATGGTCTATGATCTTGGCAGTTATGGGTAAATATATTATTTGCGATGGAACTTCGATGATTTTGTATCCAGCGGGCACTGCGGGAAAAAATTCATGAATCGTGTGGACTTTATGTTGGTTA
>JAPYYV010000267.1:0-43048 GCA_030522625.1 Copidosoma aretas
TTAGCGAACTAGACGGAGCGAGCGAAGCGAGCGAGGTCGTAGTGAGCCACTGTCCAAAATGGATCCCTTCCACGCACCCCCGAGGTGTTAGAATACTATATAATTGCAATTATATCGCTTTGTCCGCATAAGCCCCCATTCATATAAATATATATATACACATATATGTATAGATGTACTTTTTCATACGTATTGTACAGTACAGTCTGATGAGTGGTGGTGGTGGGGGTTAAGCTATAGAGGCTGAAGCAAGGCTCTGCTAACATCATTTGCTCTCCAGCCGACATGGAGAAAGGTCAGCGAGGCAAAGAGTAGTGCCTAAGCTATACTACCGTATTTTACGCGTAAAAGTATATCCATATGCATAAGTCGTCTATATGTATTGTGCAGTCTCATAAATGGTTATTTTTTAATAATTTAAATCTGTCAATTGAATTCCAAGAAATGACTGATATTTAACCAAAATTTTAGTGTTTTTTTAATTGCTTATGGATTTGATTTCCAATCAACATGATAAAAAAAAAGAATATCAATATTTTAATCTTCCATAAGATATACTACTAAAGAAAACTTTAATACGGTATGAAACTAGGATTTTCCAACCTATTATTTATAGGTTTATAAAATCGTGTAAAAGAGGTAAATGAGGTGTAAAAATATCTTTTTATTGCTTCGCCGCCATAAGTATATAAAAATAAAATTTTTATCACTTAACAATTTCAATCGTCCGATAAGATCCCAATATATAACTAATATTTCACAAATACCTTAGTTTTTTCATAATAAAAAATGGATGGAATATTATAGCAAAACGATTCCAAATTAAAAATATAGTTATTATAATTCTGTACAAGATATAAATATAATGACAACCGAATAAAAAAAATATTACCTCGAAAATAGCTAAAAACTGCTTTTTCACAATTAAAGTCATCAAAATATTTTTAAAAGGTATCAAATTAGATTTTATTTTCCAAGACACTATGATGATAAGCAAAAACAATTAACGTTCTGCATAATTAAAATTTATCTATGAGTTCTCGAAATATGATTGATATCTCATCAAAATTTTAGAATTTCTTCAAAAAAAGTTATGAGTCGGTTTTGGGCTAGGTGAGGTGTAGAAGAATTTAAATTTTATATTTCTAATAATTATATTTCATGAAGAATCATATCAGCTTGTTTTTACAATTATCATTCTGCGTAATGTCGTTTATATTTTATTGAAGAAAAAATAATATAATGGCACGCCGAGCGTGAAGGGGGCGAAGCGTTACTAGCGTATAATACATGTATGTATATATTTGTAATTATATGTACATACTATAAATGTGTCAATTCGATTGATCTATTTTTGTTTATTAAATGAAATAAAAAAAAAAAGAATAACTAGCAAGACATTAGTAACGTTTTTTGACGTATTTGATTTTTGAAAGAATTTCTACATGCTTATTTTGGTGTGAATCTCTCAATTAATGTTTGACAATTATTGTATTTTATAGAATGCAAGAAAAAAACTTAATTTTAAAATAGAAACTTTTCCTATAGTTCGAGTCATTATGTATTACTAACAAAAGTATACAATTTCTTTTTTCAATGATGTAATTTCTTGTATTTTATAATATCTTAGATTGATTTTTAAAATCATCGGTAAAAATATATTTTTTTCGACGCATCTCTTTTTTACTGGAGACATCAATTTTTTTAGCCCTTCGGAAAGTTATATTAAAAAGGTCGTATCATAGAAGTGAAAAAAATATAATATTGAATTCTAATTTAAAATTGTTCTTTCGCGGGGCTATGCCGATTATCGTCGATAAAAGTAGTCCACTGTTTACAATTATTTATATAGGCTTTTATTATGAAAAAAATGTTTTACAATAAAAAAATATGAATAAAGTGTATGTAAAATTATTGTATAATTAAAAGAAAAATTTATTAAGAATCATTTATGAGGAAGCTTTGTGCCAACAAATTAGTAGCGGCTTTTCATGTTTATATCGGTTTAATGATAATGATATAGTTATATGTACCTCATTCGGGTTTTTAAACGATTTTAAAAAAAAATTATGATTTAATGTCATATCTTTTTTTTATCTTGTAAAGCATATAAAACAATCTGTATTAACCATTAATTACCATATTTATACATCCTTTTTCTCATCAAAATTAGTAAACTAACACTTTTTTTTAAATTATAAAACGAAACAGACAAAATAATTAAATAATATCGCTTCATTTCCGTTACATTACGTACATCTATTTTGAAAGTAATACATGATTGGTTCAATTGTTCTTAAAATAAAAACATTTTACCAACACTTTTTACTAAGAGTGAAAAATTATAATCTTATTTTTACAAGAACTTTACTTTTTAGAGCATAAAACAAGCTTTTTTTCACACTTTAAAGCGTCCTCAAACGTTATTTAATTTTTTTCCATTAAATCAATGAAGAAAAATAGTATTTAAGGTAGCTTTTTACTATTCCATTGTCAGCGATTTTCACCTTATAAACTGAAAAATTTTATCCATTACTATTTTGTAATCATCCAATTAATGTAAAATTCATTGACATAGTTTATATCTTGGATCACAAAAATTTTGATTTTACATCATCTGCTAGAGAAGAGAAATCAAAATTTGATTGCCAAACGGATTTCTTTTAGCAATACAAATAGTTTATAAAAATAAATTTTGATTTACTTATTTTTTTAGTAGTTTTTTAGTATTATCTCTTTTTTGGATCATCGCATTGATTTTTACTTCGAAAGATCCGAGGCATTGTTCATGACCGACAAATTTTTTGGTCTGAAGTTTTCTATATATTGGACAGTTATGTAAATTTGTATTGTTTTTTTTTCTAACTAAGAAATAGCAGATAAATAGAAAAACTTTCTGTAACACGAATCTTAGGAGAGACTAACAAAATTTCTAAGTTAAATAATTTTATATTATGATATCGATACTAAAGATAATCGTTTGCAACTTGTGTAATAAAAATAACTTTGTTATTTCGCAAAATATCGATTATCTTTTGGCCAGTTTTAATAATTTATGATTGTAAGATATGAATGTTTCATCACAAAAATATACTTGCTTTTGCACCTTTAGCAGGAATAGAAAATTTTTCTCAAAAACATCAATGCTTAAATAAACAACCGTAAATATGTCAATTACTTCTCTATTTACTTTGGACCAACAAAATTTTAGTGGTCGCGACGCGTCGTAAGAAAAAAAAAATTAAGAAAAGTCTTGCTGTAGTTCCCTTAGAAATCTAGATACAAAAAACCAAATCTTTTTATAATTACGGCCAAGTTTGCAAATATTTTATTTTGTAAAAACTGTGTAAGTTTTTTGTTTACTATGCGCTCTTTGCAAAAAAATTATCTATGAATATTTGCCCAGCTTCATTTGAAAAATATGAAAAATAGCTCACGTTAACTCTGTGCTCCTATCTCTGCTACTACTACTTTTACTACTACTACTACTACTTCTACTACTGCTGTTACTACTATAAATACTGCTACTACTACTGCTACTACTACTACAATTACTTCAATTACTACAAGTCCTGCCCCTCCACGGTATGCGTCACCTTGTCGAAGACCGCACTACGTGCAGCCTAGGTCGGGTAAGGGGGCTTTAAAACTAACGGCATACCAACTATCTTATCCCACACGAATTTAAAGCCCTTAATTCTTTGATATCATCTTTAAAACACCCATATACACATACACTGGCACTTTCTTGCGTTGTGACTGCTTCTTCCTGAATGCTAGGGTCTGGCTTCGCCCTACCCTCCCCCACCTGACTGTATAGGGGCGGGAGCAGGGCATGAGACTTGATGTGGTAACCAGGGGTACCTGGGTATCTCTACTACTGATACAGTTGTACGTCCAGAAACAGAAAAGACATCATACACATACTCACACTATCCTTATACCCAGTCTACCATTTCTGGGACTTCCTAAGCAAATAGATCACGGCCTTGGGTGAAGAGGGTCGCCGTGTTTACCGTGCGATGCGATCCATGAGGGAGATCCTGGGCAGGAAGGCGATACTGAGGATGCGTGCCGAGGTGATTGAAGCTGTCTGTGAATCCTGCTGACTGCAAGACGGGAAGCTAGACGCTTACCTAGTTCCAGTTGATCGGCTTACACTGGTGGAAGGGTGTGGTTGGGATGGCTCGGCAGCAACGCCGCAGCGGCTTTTTCGGCCTTGGGGGGTCCCTCCTGGGCAGGCCTTGTCTGAGAGCGAGAGAGTTGTTGGGAGGCTTAGCCTGCTTTTAGAAGATATTGACCTTTTTTGGAAAGATTCGGATATGTAGGTATCTGTAGAGGGGCTGTGGGTGGGATTAAATAATTTAACTATTTTAAAATCGCAGAAAAATTTATCCAATGTTACCTTATTTTGTAGGGCAAGGATTTTTGGGATATATCGTGTCGTACCGAAAAATTGATAAATTGGTATCTGTTATTGTCTCGATATCGTCTTCAGAATTTCGTTATCGTCTCGAAAGTATCTTATGTAACTGACCTTCAATCTACAGTAAATATATCAAATTATAAATACTTGTAGTATGATTGAAGTCTTTATTTTACTTGCTTTCTAGTACTTGCTGTAATAAACACTTGTGTTAGCGTTTGAGTAGACCGGTTTGATTACATTGGCTATCCCTAATAACAACAAACGTTTTGAAAACGTAAAATAACGTTAAAACAAAAATCCTGAAACGATTTTGAAAAAGTTGATCAAACGTTTTATTAATGTATTGAGAACGATGAAACTTTTAGCTGCTTGTTGTTCATAAAAATCACGCCGGAACCGCTGGCGTATTAGTTTTCTTGTTCATGGTATGACATGTACGTGATACTGTCTGGATGATGACACCCATATTAGGGGCCTAAGCTTGCTTATGAGATAATTCAAATACATCAAAAATTTATTTATTTATTTAATAATTATTGTTAAAATCATCATAAACTACCTTAGGCCCCTAATATTGGTGTTATCATCCGAATGTAACATGTGTATGACTTACTATTTGCGAGCAAACTAATGCGCTAGTGGTCCTCGCGTAATTTTAAATAACATCAAGCAGAAGACAATTTTAAGTCACGAGTAAAGAGTTAATCAATAATCAGATGCAGGAACAATTATCAAAATCCCGGGGTAATCAAAGTTGACGAAAAAGAACTGTCCTTATAGTATACAGTAAAAAAATTACGTTAACGATCATCTTAGTTCACAAACAGCATGTGAAAAAACTGATATCTTACGCCGGTGGAAAGTAGATGATAATATTCACCCCAGCCTGTCAAAAATGGCTCGTGACATTTTAAGTATACTTCCAACATCTATCTTCCCAGAGCGATTTTTCTCTTCGAGAACTCTTATAATGAATCCTTTTTGATGTTTTCTTCATATTGATACTTTGGAATATTTGATATGTATAAATTTCTGGTCGGCATGTAATTTAGGAAATAAGATTTATAATTTACTGTTTAAAATTTGATGTTATTGTACATTTGCACTGTTGTATATTTGCTGTTAATATTGGTTAAGTTTGTTTGATTAACCGTCAGGTTCTTGTCCTAATCGTGCTTATTTTTCATTAAAAAATATCTTCGTTATCATTTTAATAGATTCAACTTAATAAAGAAACTATTCAGCAGCTTTTATTCAAAAATTTGATAATATCGACAATATTGATAATATCGAGTTGTAAGAATCGATATCGTATCGTATAGTATAATGTCATATGAGTATCATGCAGCCTTATCTGGGAGGGCGGAGCGAGGTTGTTGAGGAGCAAATTAGTGGACGTGATCTCAAGGTAACCTTGCAAGTAATTTGATGAATATCAATGACAGGGGTTTGAGGGGGTGTGGTGAATACAAGAATTTTTAACCATAAAAAAATCACTGGAAAACAAAAGAATTTTATCATGGAGGGTTTTACTAATTTTACGTGTGGTGACTGTTGGTGGTCGTGGGGAGATCGCGGAGAGGGTGTGGGAGAGAAACTCTCAAAAGTTGTTGGGTTGAAATCACAGAAAATATATCTGAATTATACTTTCATTCAGGGGGGGGGGGGCTGACTGGGGGGGGGGGGTTAAAAGGGGAAGCGGAGAGGCTTGCCTAAAGTGGCAATAAAATACAGGGAAAAAAATTCTATTGATAATAAAATATCGTCAATAAAACAAAATTAGATTATGAAATACATTTTTCTCTCGGCGCTCTCATCATACTTTTTTAAAATTAATATAACTTATTGTGACGTTAGTTCTTCTGAACATTCAAAAGTCTATTGCCCTACCATGACGTGCCGTAGGAATTGTGGTTAGGTCGTCATTTTGCTATATGTAAATACGCTTTGTTTGAAACCTTAACCTTAAGTAGACTCTACAGCCAGTAAACAAGCTTATTACTCAAAAACATTTCATGCAATCGACTAGAATTTTTTAAGCATCGTCAGGAAATCTATTGAAAGTGATTCAGACCTGTGATGAAGTTATATCACTTCCAATGCGTGCCGCATAACCATATGATGACTCGTGGTGTTAAAGATAATTAGCTTAGTTCCGATTTGTGCACACCCGCAAAAATCGAACAAGCCCTCGAAAATTAAGAAAATCTTATGTCATACCACGTTATGTCAGTTTGAATGTGACTCAAAATTTCCAATTTATTATTTTTAGTTTATTGCACCATGTAAAAAAAAGGCATGGAAAAGAAATTGATACTGTGTGTGTTGTTGTGTCGGGCTTAAAAGCGTTATAACTCGCATTAAGCGGCCTCAGTACGTCAGTATGTGCATAATTAACGGAAGTTTGGTACTTGCAGCGTTCAAAAAAGCGCTGTACTGCATAGGTCTTGAAAGAGGGCTTGGGAATCATGCATGCCATTCTTCGAACTAAGGGAGTCCCTCTCTAGATCTCTGCAGTATAGTGCTGAATGCTACGAGTGCCAAAATACGGGTAACTTCGCATATCAATTCGTACTGAGGCCTGTTAATGCTTGTTTAAACGCTTTTTAGCCCAACCTATGTAATTTTACAGTATTACTTTTCTTTTTATGTGTTAGATACGCGTATTCTGTGTACCGTTTACATTAAAATAAAAATAATTTGAAAAGATGCAAGTTCTCTATACTAAGTCCTCTAAGCATGAGGGCAAAAAAAATCGAAGACAGACTGTGGCTTAGGCTATAAGGGTGAAGCTTTATGTATCTAATTTAGGAACAGACTCTTAAAGTCCCTTACATATTACATAAACTTTATTATGAGGTCTCCACGGTCAATAATTTAGCATAGATGGTGTACCATAGTACACAAAAATATAGACAGTAATATCACATTGCATCTGTCACACTATGTTGAATTATCATGTAAACTGAACCGATTCACCGAATCCAGTGTCTTTCACACAGCCTACATCTGTTCGTCTTTTATACTTGTAGTCTTTTTGTATCACAGACATTCTTCTAACTGTCACTTGCGATAAAATTTATTCCTGTATCACAGTTCATACACTTGCGGCAGTTGTAAAGCTCATACCACGATTCTATAGACAGGTCTAGATACACTAAATTATAGATTCGTACCTAAAACGTAACCAATATAGTAGCACACTTGGAAATAAACGCTTACTGAATCATTTCTGTATACAACGTATGCTTTGTATGTATGAATGGATATTATTTGCATACCATTATTCTTAAATGGGTCGAAAATATTAGTTGACAACCACTGCCGTATCAATCAAAGGGTTTTACCAGTCGATGCACACTTTAGGTGCTACTAGAACATAGTAAATGCTTAGAGGATGCTTAGAGCAATGTAAGAAAAACGAAGCAGTCAAGGGACTGCCAGGAGAAGCTATGCTGATGAAGTGGAAGAAAAAATTATCATCTATTCAAAATATAGCAACCTGACATCAGCTCAATTGATCCATATCTTACAAATCATAAGTATACAAATTAAATGTCCATCAGAATCTATAATAAATTGAGGAAGCAGGTCAAAGAGCAGGACTACTGAACATGAATTATTAAAAAATTATTTTAAAAATTGTCCAATATTTCGGCAACCTTATATTGCCTTTTTTAGGGCTACATTTAAAATTTACGGTCGTACAAAGGATGATTAAATAACACATAAAGAAGTGCAATTGATGGACTTAACAATTTATATAATGTAAAGATCAAAACCTAATATAGTCGAAAAGTACAACCAGTTTATACATTATCTTTAATTAAAACAGTACCACGAGAATGAGTAATATTGATTCTAACATAGCACAAAACGTTTCTAAAACGTTCAATATTAAACTTAAAACCGATTCTTCCGAAAGCTCAGAAACGTTTCTAAAACGTCTTTAAAACCGTAAATTGTCCGTTGCTGAGCTCAGCATAAGTTTATATGAAACGTTTCAAAAAATTTTCCAGAATGTTTTTGAAATGTACCTGAATTTAGTGCAAAATTCAGCAGAAAAATGAATTATCATTTATAATATTTTAGCAATACCTCAATTCATAAAAATAATGACAATAAGAGTAAAATTAAAAATGTAAAGAAAAAAAATTGCGGTACCGTGGATACGACCTGGGTCTGCCTGGATAAAAAGCGAGCATATCTCATCAACTTGGCCATAGTGATAAAATTTTTCATATACAAAATAAGTTTTTATAAGGTGCAGGTACCATTATTTTTGTTTTCCGTACTTAAAACTGCATTCATACAAATATAAATCATTGAAATATTTTCTCAATGCGACGATGTACTAACAAATCATTACACATAAAATCTCTATTAAATGCAAACTCAATACGAAAGTAGAACATCGCATTAAATCCCAAGATTGAACATAAGATGAAAAATATAATTAGCGAAAGATGAAAACGCTCCCAAATACAGTTCAGTAAGTAAATTGTCCAAACACACATTTGTATTTACATTATTCGGTTGTAAAGAAGAAAAACAAAAATACTGGTTTTTGTATGTTATAGTGATGTAATTTATGAACACGGTGTTTCGTCCACTCTGGTCAAGGGGATAAGATTCTCGCCTCTCATCCTAGCGGACCCAGTTCGTATCCCGGGGTCAGGCGTTCTTTATCTTCAATTTTTACTTTTATTGATGTCATTGTTTATGAATTTAGGTATTGCTAAAAAAAAAATAATTTATGTTTTTATAAATTTGCACTAAATTTAATAACGTTTAAGAAATATTCTAGAAGTCTTTCTAAAACGTATCATATAACTTATTCTGAGCTCAGCAATGGGCATTTTATGGTTTTAAAGATGTTTTAGAAATGTCTCTGAGCTCTTGTGAGAAATGTTTGTAAATTTCCAATTAATTAAACGTTTTAGAAACATTTATGAACGTGCTGTGCTATGTGGGTTGTGTGATACTGATGAATTCTCGTTGTACTGTTTAAATCAAAGAGAATGTATAACTGATTGGAATTGTTGACTTTATGTTCTAATCTTTAGATTGGATAAATTTTTTAGTTTTAAATGAAACTTATATATGCTTAACTCAATCATCCCTTATACAACTGTAATTTTAAAGATGTATCCCTCATGATGACAATATTAGGATGCTTAAATATTGGACAATGTTATAAAAAAAATTTTTATTACATGAATAGTCCTACTCTTCGAAGAATTTTTTAAATTATCGTGGACAAAATATCTTGTTTTTAGAATAATTGTTTTTTGTTAATTGTTTAATAATTAGTTTTGTGAGAGAAATACTGTTTCTGTAATACATGTAGCAAAGACATATTCAAGTTCAGAAGTAACGGAGTTTTTAAAGTAATTATATTGTATTGATCACTATTTTATTAGATTGGGCGATATTGTTTTCTCCCTCTACAAACTATTATTTTTGGTTTATCTAGCTTTCCCTTCGAGATAGAGCGTTTTTTTATATAAAAGTTAATTTGTCATGAAATCATGTCGAAATAATCTGTACACATTCATATAAATATTTTGTACGCTCTGTAATGTTTTTTAAATTTGTCACCTCCATTCCATCATAATATATGCAAAATATGAAAAATAAATTGTATGTTTAAAAGTTGATCATAAACTCTCTATTATTGTGCCTCAATATTTATTATCTCTTTAGGAAACCCGTAAATTGTTATTTTTTATCTATCTTACTTTCTCTTTAAGATATAGCGTGCTTTCTGTTTTCAAATTTGTTGTCACGCAATTATTTTAATGTAAATCAGGCATTTTTGTATTTATTTTCTACACGAGCCAAATTTTATTCAAAATATTTTTATTTGATTCCATGAAGATGTACCGTAAAATCTAAGTTGTGCTAGTCTTCGTACAGCCATAGATACGTATCTGTACTATAGAGCCATAGCCAGCCACTTTAAACGTATAGATGTGACGACTCAAACAGCCCGCGCTAACCAAATTTTCCGTTTCACTCCCTAGATGGCCAAGCCTGCAAGTAGCTTTCCCGCAAGCGTACTAAACCCTTCTGCCATATAAGATCGAAATATAGCACTGCGTTACGCGGGATATAATTTAATACCTGGTCCCTCCAATATGAATTTCTTACGTCAGGGGTCCGGTATTGAATTTCCGCCAATACACACACTGGCCGGAATTGAGTAACTGACCCCTCCAACAGGGGTTTTTTTATCTCAGGGGGTTCTGTATTAAGTTTCTGCTGAAATCACGCTGGCCGGAATTTGATACCCGACCCCTCCAACATGAGTTTTTTCGTTTTGGGAGGTCGTGTATTAAATTTCAGCTAGCGTTACGGTTTTCCTTCGTTAGCTCCAGCGTCGATGCCAAGGCGTGCTATAAGAACCATAGCTTCAAGAATCCAAGGGCTGTGATAACATATAGTGACAATCGCACGGCACGGAAAAACAACAGCAAATCACTAGCTAGCTAGAGCATTTCGTAGTATGCTGCTACGGCAATAACTCTGCATTTCTTGTGTATATGCAGCACATCATCGCACTTTCAGGTGCAAAAACAACAAATTCTGAGACATGGACCTATCTTCCGCCTTTACATATTCAAGCGCAGTAACTCGCTGGGTTAAAGTGGGCACACATTTTTTGATGTTGCATGGAAACGGGACTGTGGCTCCCCATCCTTAGAAAGTATCGCCTCAAAATTGCGGATAGACTTTGACATAACATCTTCAATTGTTGTTTATTTTATCGTATTCATAATTTGGATAGTCAAAAACATTTTTTAAATTAGCAGTTGCCAGTGAAAAATTAAGTGATTAGCTACATAAATAATAAATAATCACCTTCTTTTACCTTTTATAGTATACTTCTGTACATACTTATTATTACGGACAGCTCTAGTGGTTACCATTAACATTATTTTTTTTTTATTTTTAGTTAGATGTTGGAGAACGATTATTCAAAATGAACTGCTACTTGCAAGAAAATTTTAAAGTCTATCAGCTCTGTGAAGCCGCAGTTTTGTTTGCGTGTAACGTCAGATACTGTCTGCACAGTTTGAATTCAGCACATTACTGCACTTAAATACGTTACAGCGAGAGAGAGGTCTTATTCTCTGAGTTCAGATTTCTGCCTTTCTCTAACATCTTTAAGTGCAGTAAGGTGCTGCATGTAAATAGAGCACATACTGCTTTTGCCGCAGCTGCAAACTTAAATTTGCTCTGATAGGCTAACGTTTTGCTGCTATTTAGCCGTGCCACTTAGTGTATTTGTAGCCTTGGGCAGTCATGTCGACGTAATATATTGCACAACTTATGTTGCTTTTACGTAAGAATCTTAAAATAACAATTAGTGTCCTGATAGTCTGTTGCGGCATGTTTTGAGACAAAAGTGAGTATTTTCCTATATTTGTGGAGAAGCAGGTAACGTTAGTGGGAAATATATTAGTTTTCTGTCGCTCCAATGCAGTGTTCAAAAAATATTTGTTGTCTTATTGTTCGAAACGTATATAATATTTGTTATCCTTAATTTTTTTTTTTTTTATCAGAAACTATATAAAAGATACATTTTTAATATGTTAATTGTAACATTCAGCGTTTATTAATATTATTTGATGGACGTACATTTACTTTATTAATATTAAGTTAAAAGAATAAATCACAAAATGACCTTAGTATCAGGTACCAATTTGAATTTAAATTTTATACCGTGCTAAGCTTCTATTAGTAAACTCGTGCGCGCGCATTATTTTGATGCGTGAGTAAAGTAAGTACAGCAAGAACATGCTTAACATAGCAGATAATAAGTTTCCTGGTTTTGATTGATCTTCTGGGGCAAGGTATAAATGAAATACATCTTATTTTCACTTGCGACGTTTGGTCGGCTGATGTGCCGACCTCTTCAGGCTTTATTAAAAAAGTTTACAAACACTTTTCAATATACAATGACCAATGAGTCCATAAGAGAATCAGATTACAGAAAAATTGCGGATTACCTTTTACAAACACTGAAAGGGATTTCTTTGGCGTGTCGAGTAACTTACTCGCACGGAAGTCCAATTGGCAAAGGCGTTAGAATTACGCTTTTTTGTCAATTTATAGCCTAGTACACATACGTACTCTTATGCAAACACACAGACATTACGTATCGGGTGCCATGACCCGAGTTATAACAGATATAGAGGTATATAAAGTACTATTAGAGCCTGTGAACCCCACGGTCTCGCTGAGACGACCTCCTTCGAGGCAATCTCTTCATATATAACAGAGGAATATGTATACCAATACGTGATAAGATTACGTATTATTTTTACTAACTGACTAGTCTCGTCTTTGTATGTAGATTAGATGATCAATTGATAAAGACATGAGTTCAAACATGACGTAAAAGTAGTCATACATTGTATATTTTCATTTTCAATCATCTTCGCAAAAAAAATTTGTGTATCATTGTGTTGCACTAAATAACAATTTTCAAGGAAATAAAATTTTCTTGTCTTTGCGTGTGCCGTGGACGGTATGGGTCTAATCGGGTGGACGGTATAATTTTGCTGAAACGCCGTTCGATGGGGTAAAGGAGACGTTGACTATGAAATTACGATAAAATACTTCACTTCAATTTTAATTATGGTTTTAATTAATTAAAGTATAAAGCAACTAGTTTTTCACTTCACAAATAAAACTTCTTACTTAATAAAAATTAACAAATTCCTTTCTTTTATAATTAAACAAATACGAATTTTATGATTAATCAATTAACTGTCCTTTTTTACTTTCTAACTCTGTCCTTATGGTTTTATTCACTCTGTTCTTTTTACTTCCTCTTAACTTACTGTATGTACTGTATTCAAAATGAGGAGGCACTCACTAACACTCGTTACTTCCATTAGGCGGTCACGCACTGACCTTCGACTTTTAGCTTTGGCCAAGCACGGCTCTTTTCTCGATTTCGTCGCGGGCTGAGGATAACTACGCTTCAGTTATCTCCACACTCACTACTTACGGTGTACAGTTAAGCACTGACTTCCGAGATAAAAGGCCTGGATTATTGTCGCAGACGGTGAATATATGTACTAACTAATTCCACGAGCACCACTTCCTGAGTATATAACCAAGCGCCCGCGTCGGTTGCAGAGTCATCCTTTGGGCAGCACACCCTTCCAAGCCGTTGCTGACTCGAACGCTTGGCGACAACTGCCAGTACAACACATTTTCATTTCATACCTGCTCTCAATTACCTAATAGGCACGAACAAATCAACAACAAAGCACTCTCACCTTCCGAATTCCTTCTCCTTTTCTCGAAACCAAGTAATA
Source organism: Copidosoma aretas (assembly GCA_030522625.1). NCBI lineage: Eukaryota > Metazoa > Arthropoda > Insecta > Hymenoptera > Encyrtidae > Copidosoma > Copidosoma aretas. The sequence goes on from JAPYYV010000267.1 coordinate 13,765, forward strand.
TTTGAACATACCCCCTCCCCCCTCCCGTTTCATTCACTCGGTCAAAAGTCGAGTCAACTAATAATATTAACCTTACTCGTTCTCCATTAAAAGAATCAGTTTATGAATAGGTCTCATATAAGCTCTGGTTTGAGTTCTGACGTTAACAGCGCATACTTGCTTATCCTTACTAGGTAAGACCTTGACAATGAATCCTAAGGGAAAATTTTCCGGAGGGTAATTTTCATTTCTTAAGAGAACTATATATCCTAACTTTATTGAACGAGAAAGATTTTATCACTTTTGCGAGATTGTCATGAAAGCAAGTACTCCTCAGACCAACGTTTCCAAAATTGTCGGGAGAGCTGAGCGGTGAACTGCCAACGTTTGGCTGGAGGAACATCTACATCGTAGAGGCTAGGCTAAGGCAACACAAAGGGTTTTTTAATGTTAAGAAAATAGGGCAGAGGGGTAACTTCAAGATTTGCAATATCCTCGTTCAGGGGCGTAAGAGAGCGCGAGTTTAACAAAGCCTCTGTACGACGTAGGAGTGTTGAGAACTCTACGATCATGATAACTTGTTGTCCTATAATCTTTTTTAAATGGAACTTTGTTGACTTAACCGTGGCTTTCTAAAGTCCACCAAAATAAGATGCAGCTGGAGGGTTATACAGTCACATAACATTAATTCTAGCCAGTTTAAACTTAGGGTAAGATTCACTAAAACCTTGAACCAGTTTAGTAATTTTCTTTTTGGCTCCAACAAAGTTGGTACTGCCATCGCTATGGATCTTAGCGCAGGGACTACGTCGGGATAAGAATCAAGAAAAAGCAGCGATAAAGGAATCCGCTGAGTAATCTTCAACGACTTCTAAATAAATAACACATGTACACATGCAAGCAAAGACCGCGATATATCCTTTGGTCTTACTTTTTCCTCGCGACTTAGCCAATCTAACGATCACGGGTCCAGAGTAATCTATTCCTGTTTTTATAAAAGCAGGGGCGGGATCAACTCGCGGAGTAGGTAAATCGCTCATGAATTGATTCTGAGTGCACCCCTTATATTGACAACTAATTGTACAACGAAAGGTGATAACACTTATGGTCAGCAATCCACCAACTATCCAAAATGTCTTTCGGAGAACAAAATCCATGTAACACTTTTAAGTGTGTAGTTCTGACTACGGGAGTGGAGAACAAGCCATCGGGAGCTAAAATGAGTAAATGGTGGGTTTCGTAACTTAAGGCTGCATGTTGCAAGCGGCCCCAACTCTAAGTAAGCCTTTGTTGAGAAAAGGAGCTAGCTTGGATAGTCTGCTTTCGGAGGGCAATGGGAGCTGCTGATGTATGGGTGGATTTTCGTTAGTTCTTAATACCTTTATCTCCTTTGTAAAATATTGAAGTTGATGTGAAAAAACCCAATACAACTCTGCCTGATTTATGTCAGCGGGTAACAAAAACGCTCCATGAGCTCTATGGAACACTTCAAAAGACAAGAAAGGGAATCGCTTTGAAATTATATCGACTTTATCATTTATCTTTTGCTTGAGACGAAAGTAGAGCTTGTACACGAAACGCAAATAATAAGCCGCGATTCTATGTAACGTAGCGTGTTCAGAGTACCTTAGTATTAAGCTCGAAGGCGCTTGGCCAGCAGTTACCATATGGATCGCTGCGACTTCCTTTACCTTCCCCACAAACACGGTATACGTGGGAAACTATTGTCTGAGGAGCTTAGGTCCTTGATGCCATTGGTCCATCAGTTCGCTTTGGCTCGATAAAAAGCCACGTAAAGCGATATCTGTCGGATTTTTCTTTCCAAGAACGTGATGCCACCTACCATTAGGCACGTGGCCGTGTATGGCAGCGCAGCGATTTGCTATAAACACAGGCCATTTTGAAGGAGTGACGTTTAAACAGTGCAATACGTCTTCTGAATCTGTCTAAATATGTATACAATTTACAGGTTGATCGAACTCCAGGATGAGATACTGGGTTACCTTAGCAAGTAAATGCGCTGCTCAGAGCTCAAGCTTTGGAATGCTTATCGTGTTAATAGAAGCTACCTTGGTTTTAGCTAATTGTAACGTAACTAAAGCATGATCTTGTCTTACGATTCGGAGGTATAATACCGCAGCGTGAGCTTGCTCTGAAGCTTCGGAGCATCCGTGCTATTCTAGAATACCTAGGTTGGAACTAAAATAGTTCTATCTAGGAATTTTGAGGTGATTTATGTTGGGAAGTTGTGTCAACCAACGTATCCAGGGCTCAAAGTGAGACGCGGGAAACGGACCCAGTCAAGCTCTAGCAATTAAAGAGACTGAAGAATAATCTTGGCAGTAATCACCACGGGGAAAAGCAAAGGATCAAATAATTGCGTTAAACGTTAAAGAAGTGATCTTTTCGTCCATTCCGCAGGGAAGGCTTCCAGAGTAACTTTAAAGCCAAAATCATCAGTTTCCGGATCCCACTTAATTCTGAGAACTTTTACAGATCCGCTTTGACCGTCAAAAGTGATTTTCCTTGTAGCGGTTAATTAAGAACTAAAGAACTTGAAGATATCTGGCCAATTAGACGTCCAATTGAGTAACAAAAGGCCACCCTCCCCGGTGGGACTTTGTTATTCGTGGATCTTGGTCATAGATTCTGTTTCGCAGTCTGCACCGGACAAATCATCGTCCATGTAAACTTCTTGTTTCAGCGTTGCTCATCCAGCTGAGAATCGCTTCTTCTCGGCAATAGCTAACTGTTTAAGGACTGGGGTGGCTATGAAGGGTGAACAGGCTAATCCGTACGTAACGGTATACAACTTATATAACTAAATTGACTCGTTTTCTTCAAATCACTACATGATAACCTAATATCTTTAATGGTCTCGTGGACAAAAATCTGCCTAAACATTTTCTCTACATCGGCCGTGAAAGCTATTTTGTAATTTCTCTAGCGTAAAATCAGATTTAACAAATAGGGCAACATATTGGATCCCAAATCAAGAGTATCATTCAACGATACAGCGCCAGCAGATTAAGCGGATCCATTAAACACGACTCTCAGATCAGTGGTAGTTCCGGATTCACGGATTACGCCATGATGAGGATGAATCTAACAGTTCGACTCTGATGATTGTTCTAGTTCGCTCATCTGCTTGAGGTCGATGTATTTTTGTAGAAAAGTTTTATAAGATTTCTTGAGCTTCGCATCAACTTTAAATTTTTTCTCTAGACTCAACAGCAGAGCTTTAGCTGAAGCATGGTTCTATTTCATATTCGAAACTAGGACTAAAGAATTCATTTTAAAAGGTGAACGACCGTGGTATCTTTCAGTAGAACCTCTTTTGTGATTTCCAAAAAAAATTTTCTCGCACCTCTTTTTGTCGGGCTTGAGGTCATGAGACCGGTCCGGGAAGTCTTTGAGTTTGCAGAATTTTCGCAGCAGATCGAAAATGTCTCATAGAGATACACAGTTGATCGAAATCTGATGCATGTTATCGTTGGGAGACTCACATGCAACCGAACCACACAGTAACCAACCAAAACTGCTTTTAGTAGCAATAGGCTACCTTAGTATACTTTTTATTTCATATCTAACGTAGTGAAATTTTCGAAAAACATCACAGAACCCTAATGGTACTAACAAGGCCTTGTAAAAATTATTCTAAAATTATATAATGACATTATAAGCCTGAAAAAAACAGAAAAAACGCTGTATCCTAAAAGAAAAGCAATATCATAAAAATATGAATTCTTGCGGGCTTTCTCGAGGCTTAATAAGCATAAAGGTGTAAAAATAGAAAGCTTTTTTTGACGTTACAATGTAACCATAAATCTTTATATATCGGGTATGTTTTGATGAAATAAAGGTAAGAAATTAAAAAAAAAAAAAAATCAAACTACATGATTTGGTGTTCAAGAGTGACTTTCACATTCATTTATGGTCTACTTTGTGGAATCAAACCCTCTCAAGTACAACTTAGCCTTCGGATTCTGAAATTTTTTGAAATTTGGTATAAAACTAAAACAATTTTAAGAATAAAACTCGATTGAAAGGAGAGCTTAAACATAATTAGGAAAAAAACAAATATTTCAACAAGTATTTCTCGTAAAATCATATGCTACGATAATCCATGGCGGTAATATGAGAATCAAGATACATAACACCGAAAATTATTCGTTCTCACGAAATCTAAAAAAATTTATTTAATTCTAAGAAATAAGTATTTTCGTATTGTTGTAACAATAAACCTGTAAATATTTCAAGAGGTTCATCTGTTTGGTTTTCGAGATATTTAATTTCAAATTTCGGTAATTTTAACACGGTTGCTCATGGGAAAACTGATAAAAACTCAGTTTTAAGAAAATTGGCCCAATTAATTTTGCCAATTTTTTTATATCGCAGATAATGTTATTAAATTAGTGTATACCAAGTTTCGCGTCGATCGTCTGATTTTTTCTACGAAAAAAAAAATTAAAAAACTGTTAAAACAACGTCGTGAGGCGACTCGAGCTTCCGGTTTCGCTCTCCAGATGGCCATAAGTCTCGAAATGGCTTTCTACATAAAGAAATTTATTCGTGTATGTATGAATAAATGTATGTATGTAATCTGAGTACATTGTAGAACTGTGGCTATATCTACAAAAATTTTGTGCAGCGTTGCCAATTCTTCACTGGCTGCCTGTTTTCCCTTGCCTCTCAAATGTTTCCCATCGCTAACTGTATGAAACGTCCTTTAATGTTGATTAGCAATTTTCTCTGTAAAGTAATAGTACATTACGCCACTAGGGCGGAAAGTAAAAATTGAGCGCCCGAAGGGCGCGCTTGTTTTACTTTTGTGCCCGAGTCTCGTATATTATTTTTCTTGCCGAGGGTGCAAAGTGCAATTTTGCGACCGTGGGCACACTTTGGGCCCGCGAAAATACTTTGCGCCCTAGGGCAGAAAAAATTGTTCTGCCCGTGGGCGCAAAGTGGTTTCAAGGGCCCAAAGTGCAGCAGAGTCTTTTCGCCCTCAGGCCGCCTCAAGGGCCCAAAGTGCGGCCTGAGGGCGAAAAGGCTCTGCTGCACTTTGGGCCCATGTTAAGAAAAAAAATTTGAAGGGTAAAGAAACGTTTTAATTTAGAAAATCTTTGAAATTCGATATTATGAGACTGTGATGGTTTAGGCTTTCTTTATACAACTGCGCAATAATTCCATGCTATAGGAATTCACTGCACAGATACAAACAATAACTTTAAGACCGATCTTTTACTTTTAAAATAAGTAATTATATGCATATAATTTAACTAAAAGCATACAAAACTATTTATATACAGTGTTTATAAACTTATTTTGATAATCCTTTATAGTCTGCTTTGTAAATTCGACAATTGAGAGTCGACTTCACCACAAAATTAAAAAAAACTCTTAAAGTTCTGCATTTAATACTTCAAAAAATAGTACTCGTTTTTCAAGTGTTTTACAATGAAACAATAAATCAATTAACAGCAATACTACATTACGCTATAACCTTATCCACTAAGCGAAGGCCGCTAAACTGTACTAAGAAAATCCAATTACTTTTTGGTCAAAAAATTTAATTAAAAGCTTGGAAATACAGAGCATGCCGGACTTTGCTTTTGTCAGTCTGTAGATAATGTGTGTCATCTATATTTTACTTACTGTTAATCTGTGTGTTCGTAGTGTAAGCTTATTAACCTAACATAAAAAATTATTCTCTTAAGGTAGCTCCCTTGCGAAAATCTACGTAATGACTTATAATTAATTTTATAGATTTTGATCCGCTTGATCCGATGGTGTCCTTGTTCATACCGCAAGCGCGATAAAATCTCAAGAAATTTTAACTTAAAGTTTCAATTTTTAACATAAGCGTTTATGGAATAGCATTATAAAATGAGTTAAGCATGCATTTTCCGAAGAAAATTGAAATATCTCAGCAAACACATTATGAGATACTTGTAGAAGCTGGACTTTAGCTGCCTCTGCTACACTTAGCTGTACATGGGTTTTACTAGTGTGACTGTCAAACTTTTCATATCACATGTAGACAAGGGAGCCACCTTAAGAAAGGTATTTGAATGCCAGTTATATTAGCTTAACAATAACACTCCACACTTTCTAACACAAATCTCGCCGATGCTAAATTGGACATTCTTAGAAAATACATATTATTGATATGCTCGCACGGCAATATATTGCTCAACTTAATATGAGAGTGAAATAGTACAAAAGAACATAATGTTGAGAGTGTAATGTGTGTGTCCTTACGGATCACCGAATTTTTTTCTTTATAGCGATTAGCTGCATCCTATGGTAGATGCGTAATGAAACACCTTATTGTCCTTATATAGTACAACAAAATAGAATTTTGCAGATTTATAGATCAAGATTGTCAAACAAAATCTTCTGATAATTTTGATATTGTTCCAAACAAAATAAAACAAATTCTTTCCAATTTCAAGCTATACTTTTCGATTTCAATATTAACTTTTAAAATTTTATTATTTTTATAATGTAGAATGACTGAAACAATCATCTTGAAGTGATGATTAAATGATACAGATTTTCTTGTCGAAGAAACTGTTTTTATTGTTGGAGTGATTTTTTAAATTTAATTATGTTTATCGATTAACTATGAATGAAATAAATAAATACAATCACTGATATTTAAAGATTGTAACTGAAATTAGAAGACTAAGTCATTAGGAAATAGAGTATTTGAATATAATGGAACCCAAGGGCTAGGGCTGTGATATGATTCAATGAGTGTAACCGCATACCTCTAGAAATGGCTACCTTGATCGATTGATCCTTCCAGATTAATACATTAGCGATTAATTAATTTCCGTTATTGTTGATTACTATTGGAATCCAACATGATTCTCAAGAGCTTAGAGAAGAAAATAAATTATAAAAATCTGTAAAATCAGAGTTATACAACCAATAATTCGAGCTAGAATCATAATCTAGCAGCAGAGGGTTGGCACGTGGAGCTGTATAAACCTTCTTACATAATATAGTTGTAAGGATTTAACCAAAAGCTAGGCCCATAAAGCCGCCCCCAGCCGCCCTTGACCCCCGTTAATTGTCCTTATCTCCCCGTTGTCCCCCCCCCCCCATCTGCTTTCAATGGTAGATTTTCTCACCACCTAGTAGTAAAATGGTCATTTGATAGTGTAATATCAAGGTAGCTAAAAATAAAACTAATATAGTTTAGCGGAGCATCAATAAAAATTGTAAAATACTAGTAAATATTGTTAATATCCAGAATACTTTGCAGATCTATTTTTCTTTCTAGGTACTACCATAGTGCATTGGGTTATCTGCAATCTAAATTGTGGAACCCATCACAATATTATCAGAATGCTGCACAGAATTGAGAATTATCAGTAGCTGGAAATATACTTTGATTTATTCGAATAAATCAAGTAAGAAATTTTACCGTAACATTAGAACATTAAAGTTTGGAACATTCCGGGAACGAATTTTTGAAAATATTTGTATACTCTTCAGAATTTTGGTCGGAAAATCAATATAAATAGTATCGTCGGATTTGTCAACTGTTTTACACGTCGCATGATCAATAATGTAATATGTATGTATGAATCTTTTTATTTGATGCAAAATTTTATCATTAAAAAATATGTGACCTCGTTGCAAGAAGTAAAAATAACAGTTTTCATTGAAAAATCATCCGTTGATTTGAATATTTTTAACCATGTATTGTGTTTTCAATTTTTCAGATATCAAATGTTTTTATTTTTCCTCAGCTAATATCAAGTAAAAATTTCAAAATGTTATCTTCTAATAAATTCATATTATATTCATTTTAAAATGTTGAAAAATGGCCGAATAAAGAGCACGTAATTGTTCTTGCAAAAAAAATGATTCGGTAAATATATTATGTACATACATATGTATCAGTCTTTAACTTGCATACAGATTAAATTCATTTATCATCATTAGCTCAGTAATAATTATATGCAAAATTTTTAAACTCCTTTATATGTATTAACTACATTTGTTTGATTTCAAAATGAATTTTAATGCATTTATTCTGGTTGTCTACGTGTGAACGCATTCATGTATTTAAGAATAAATTATTGTATTGCATATTCAGTCATTAAAAAAAAAATTAAAATATTGGAGTTGGCATGCGGTTTGTATAGGGGGCAAAGCCCCACTAGTACTTATATACATGTATATATACATACATACGCGTCTGCTCCTGCAGGCTATGCAACCGTCGTCGCCGCACAGTGGGCGAAAAGGGGTTGTTTTTATTACTAAAATATTGCTGTAGTTTCTCGATAAAGATGACTGTTTTTAAAGCTTTAATGTAAGATATCAAAGAATAGCAGAAAAAAGGTCCAAAGTTTGAAAAGCAAAAATTGAGGGGTGAAAATAACCTCTAAATGCACCCTCTTTGGCGGCTTTCTAAGAATATTGGTTTCCTTAAAGCAAACCGATCCTAATTTATTGAAAAAAATCATCAATGCATAGGTTTTTTGGGCCGCTAATCACGAATCTATCATCAGAATTTCGAAATTCAACAAAGCGGAACCAGGCATTAAAAATTTTTTCAAAATTGTATGACAATATAGTTATAGGGGTTATCGAGGTCACTGAGCACGAATCTGACATCAGAATTTCAAAATTTAAAATAACGGGTTCAAGTTAGCATAGAAAAAATAGAAACAAAATTTCAATTGTAAAAAAATATGGTTATTAGTGTTATCAAGGTTGCTGAGCACGAAACTGTCATTATAATTTTAAATTAAATAATCACTGATCTAAGATGGCAGCCAAAAAACTTGAAGTTTTATAAATATCTTTGAGAATAATTGTGCAGTGATTTTTTAGGTTTCAAGTACAAATTTTTTGTTAGAATTGGATAATCTAACATTTGTTAATTTGATACAATGGACAAGATTGTAAATAATGCATAATTGCTCGATATTGTATGGTCAAAATGTAAAAAAAATTTTCACCAGCCGTAGTTATTAAAGGTTCCATGTAAATATTACATTAATTAGAGAATGATTGTTTTCTTTGTAGAGATATCAGGAATCGCTGCTGATTCTTAATCATTTCATTAAGGAAAAACATATTTTTATGACGGTATTAAAAACCGTGCTGGAATGTAATTCTATTTTTCTCATGAATTATAACGTGACAAGTGGTACAAGTTCGTATTTTTTCAAATAGAGCTAGATTATATAATACAAGAAAATTGTTTATAATCTTTATTTCAATATATATTTAAGTGTAAGGTTCATCCATTCACATTTTTTAGTTTTCGTTAATAGTCAATTCGAGAAAAGGATCATGTAAGACTATACAAGATTAAAATACAATCTGCTTATAAATATTTTATTCTGCAATATTGATTGTTATAACATGAAATATAGTTTGCACTTTATGGAGGAAATGAAATTGAATAATATAATTTTTTGGATGTAATATTTTTTTATGTAAGTTGTGTGTTACGTGGGATTTGATGGCCTTGGGGTGGTCACGGAATAAAATATTCGAGGACTTAAATATGCTTTGATTAATAGTTAATGATCTGAAAGAAAAGACGCGCCGTAAGAGAACCTATCGCTTTGTCAGTCCGCCGCGGCCGCAGACTCCCCGTCGTTCCTTCCTAACTAACCATCTCCTCTCTCTCGCTACCACTCTGTGGTAGGTATATGAAAGAGAGGGGGGGCGCATGGACACGACTACGCTAGCTATTGTACAGGGCACGTCCAAGGGCCATGACGTCGGCGCTCTTGACGACGCTGACTTCTGTAGCTGGTAGCTCATACCTGTGTGTATGGATGTGTGCTGTGATGTGATATTTTGTCCGCGTTGTTTGTGTCATTTCACAATCATTCTTCCACTCTCTGAGAGAGGCTGCTGCTCTCTTTACATTTTCTTATTTATCGCTTCGTCCTCTCATACTTCTCTCGTGTGTATTTTGTGCACAACATATCTCGTTTATATTCGCGCTTTTCCCTCTCTATAATAATTATTTGAATATTTGTAAACTTACTACTATCTTAAATTTAATTGTGTAGCAGGATATATTTTCCTTATCACTATAAGTATTTTTTACCTTTCCTTTTTGACATCTTTTAACATTTTTCCCTGTTACAGTCATATTTGATGCTACATTTATATTATTAACATTCATGTCATCTTTACGTCTATGGTATTTTTTAAATATTCTACGTTTTCTCACCTGTACGACATTATGCGCTAAATTACAATATTTTTTTTTTTTCAATTTATTTATGCATCGCGATTACTTTTGATGAATTGCGATAGTTTACTATTGCTGGTTCTTGCCGTTTAATTGCAGTCAGATTTCTTGCTTGAACTTGGATAACGATTGGTTGTGATGCCATGGGTCCCGTTGCATTCCAAATTCTCGCTGTATTGATCCAGTTTCCTCCACCTATGAATATTCTAGATAGGTTTAGTATTACCGAGGCCCTCCATTTTCAAATTCCAGATGACCCTGCTGCCGTGCCTAGCGCTATATTCGCCACCATCCACCCGTACTCCTTCCAGTTGGAAAATTCCTCTTTTGTTTGCAGTGTTTCGCGTACGCGTTTGACTATATCCGCCAATTTTGTCCCTGCTTTTATTTCGTCATTGAGCCTGTGCTCCTAAATATAAAGTTCCTGTAACCCATCCCTTTTAATTATTGCCTCTAATAATTCTAATAGCTTACCTTCTTCTACACCTTTTATTTTTCAATTATTTCTTTCCAGTTCATGTTTAAATTCTTAAACTTAAATATCTGACTTTTTTCCTCTCTTGCCCCGGGTCCAGACTTGTTTGGGATGTTTGAGTTGTGCAGTCTCTTGCTAGATTTATTACTCCTGAGTTTGTAAAATTTATCGTTTTGCTCGGTATGTACACATTGCACATGTACCTTTTCCTCTTCCGTAGTACTAAATGTATACTGATTTTTTGCATAGAGACGTGTCCAATATGTGCCCCTTAATTTGGCCAGTATTATTAGACGTTCTTCCGGTTTCTTCACTTTTTCGCCTAATATAAGTCGTACGTCGCAAAAGTGATCTTCTTCTACTTCGTGTGTTGGTTCCATTTATTGCATATCCGTATCTTTCCCAGCTTCTTGCATTACTGAACTACTTCTTGCGGTATCGGCGCAAATCTTTTCGCGCTAGCTCTCCTTGCTATGTTGGCTGTAGAAAATATTGTTAAAAATATATACGTTTTTCTTCAAACACAATAGAACAAATAACTGGGACTTATTGCAAACATTGATATGTCTAATATAACTATATTGTAGCTAAAATATTACTGAATTATATGGAGCTATCTATTTATCAACAGAATACAATAACTGTTTATAAAATCAAATTATATAATTTTTACTCCAAAAAAAATATCAATAATCATTTTAGTGTTAAGTACACATAGTAGTGACTGCAGAACAGAACATAACAAAATCATTGTCTGCTCCATATAACAATTCTTTTTGGTTTGTTGAAAAAATTTATTTACATCTTAGAGAGCGCCGCACGCGCTACTTATAGGCTTTTTATAGCTTCTTTTGCTGATGGTTTTCATAAAATAATTCCTTTAACGGCCGTTCAAGGGCCGCGAAAAAAGAAATGACGAACCGGTGTATCTGTGTATTATGTTTGTGTAATTTTCCCGCGTTTATCGCTGCGCATACGGCAATCTACCCTCGCTTTCGGCCTACTTTTCGCGGCGCATCCAGGGGCTGCAAGCTATTTGTTTGAGGCTTAGTTTTTCCGTTGCTGGGTTAGTTATTATACATTGGTTATTACCTTATTTAATAATAGGCAATTAGTTATCTATTCTTCCGTCGGTGTTTTTGGGTGGGGCTTTTAGTATACAAGCTTTCTTTATTTTATCTTCGTGGAAAACTCTTACTTTGTTACCTCTTTGTAGTTTTACGTATTTCTTTCCGTAATCGATGCCTGTTACTTCATAAGTGCCCAAGTATTGATTGTCGTATTGATCTTTTGATGGTTCCTTTAATAAATTTACCATTTCTTTTTCCAAGAAGTATTTTTTATTTAGCTTTTGATCGTAGTAGTACTTCGATCGATATTTTGCTTTTACCTGATTCATTACAGCTATGGTTCTCATTTTTGTTAGCATTGTCACTAGTTCTTTTATGTATTCGTCCGATGTTTGGGTGTCAGATCGCGATTTTAAGCTAGATGGTGTTCTTGCTCTTTGGCTGAATACGAGCTCGTGCGGCGAATATCCCGTACTCACATGCTCCGTCGTGTTGTATGAGTGCATACACATAGATAAGTGTTTATCTGAATGATCATTTTTCTCTACGTACGCTTTCATATATTCCTTAAGTGTATGAGGCATTCTTTCGATGGCAACGTTCGTTTGGGGATGTTATGCCGTGCTGCCTATTTTATTAATTTTAAACAGTCTCGCTAGCTCCTCCCTGCTTTTGTTCATAAAATGTGTGCCCTGATCCGACAGTCGATGCTCTGGTGGCACGAAATATGCTGTAAACTTCTCCGTTATGGTTCTCACGGTTTCCTCAGCTGTCGCTTTATTCACGGGTGCAAGGACGATGAATTTTAAGAGCCAATCTTACATGGATAGAATTTGTGTGAACTGATTAGCTGAGATTTTATTAATTGGTTGGTTCGTAAAAGTCTATAGAAATTATTTCAATTGGCCTACTTGGCGTGTCTGAAATAATTATGGCTCGCATTGTTTCAACTCGGACAAGTTTTTAGAACTGGCAAGATGGGCATCCCAAGACATTTTTTCTTACGTCTGGGTGCATGTTTTTCCAATAGTAGTCTTTTTCCATCCTATTAATAGTTTTATTTACTCCCCTGTGTCCTGCTACTGACGTTTTGTGGTATTCCCTGATGACTCCAAGCCTTTGGTCTGTTGGTGGGATCACTAGCGTGTTTGTAAAGATTACTGCTACCAGTATAATACCCTTAAATATTTCCTCAAAGGTATCGATAAAGTACACCCATTTTGTTAGATTAAAGATTGCTAGATCTCTAACAATTTCAAACGTTCTTACGCCATTAGCCAGTATTATTTCTTCGAGTGCTTCAATACATTTTTTAATGTTGGGCATGAACGCTGTTTCTTCAAAATATTCTTTCACGTACATGTGCATATCTATTACTTTCCTTGCTCATATCATCTTAGCTTCCCCTATATTCCTCTCTTCGCTGTTCATACAGTCGAATTTAAATATCCCCTTTCGTACAGGGTGTCCATCGACTCTGTATTAGGTACTGTCTCCATGACCGTCATAAAAGCTAAGTTCTTCAGGTATTGAAATGGGTGCCCTTTGACTATATTCAGTTTTTGCAGTGAAGGTGGGTCTTCTCCTGTTTTTGGTACCCATGGTGGCGCTTCTGTCGGTAAACGTGTCCTACACACTCTATATTTCTCCAACGTCGGCGAGTGAATGGCTCTGCCGTGCCACCCTCTGTATTTTCGCTTTCGCTATCCGTTTCACGTAATGCATCGTTTAAATCAATATTTTTCTCGCATTTCTCCCCGCCTACTTCGAGGTCGCCCTCGTCATTTTGCTCTGGCCGCTTGCCTTCCTTCTCTTGCTCTTGAGTGTGGTCGCTTGTGTTTACCTCAGGTTCGGTCGGTTGCTGTATAGCTTCTGGCTGCGTTTTTACATGTTTAACTCGTTTACCCTGATCTATCCTGTCGTAGTCACTATAGCGTCCCTGCTTACATTCATATTCATCTTGGTAATTTTCGTGGAGGTCGTAGTTTGGTTTGCTACTTGGCTCCTTTCCATCGGATTATTGTATTCAGGGTGTGTAATGTGCGTTCTTCCCTACGCCTTCTAGATGTATGTGATAGAACCCCTACTTTTTTGATGATATGTAGTGCGGGTGAAGGTATGTACCGTTGGTTAATGTGAAGTGTACGCATACATATTTCTTGAATTCTTGCGACAATATGTATATTTAATCACCGTTTCCATAGCTTGTTTGTGATTTGAGTATTTTCTCTGTAACCTCTGGTTCTCTACACTTTTGTAACCATTTAAGTCACGTCAAATCGCCTGCAGCTCGTCAGTAGAGATGTCAAGATGCAATAAAAATATTAAGGTGTGAAACAGGCAGTTTTCGGGTTGGCCGTGCGGTAACTCCATCATTTTAGTAAATGCTACGTTTGGCACCGCACATTTATTTGTCTCTCTTCGTGTTTTATCGTTGAAAGATTCCAAACATTTATCTGGGAGTATAATTGTCTCTGTTTCGATGGTGAATTCTAGGTTTGCCTTGTACATCATGCCGTCTGATATCACCCATTACTTGTACCCGTAATTCGTCTGACCTACCCTCTTATAGGTCGTGTATATATATCTGGCTCTTTTATTGCTTCCATACCTAGTGTGGCGGTATACTTTATTTTTGTAGTTTTTGAAAGTCTTTCGGCCTCACGTTCCTGATATTTTGTATTTTTACCGCATTTGGGTTTGAAATCTGTGGCGTGTTGCAGTTGGCTATTATTTTTTCTTTTGAAGGCTTGAATATTTGTGGTGTAATTGACAACTGCTATTTTTATCAGTGCAGGCTGTCGAGCTGTCTCTTACGTATTCTTCGCAATTTTTTCCTCGTCTGTATTACTGCCGGTGTACTTGTTGTTTTCTACCCTTTTTTTAAATCCTGGTTTTTTCATCATGTAACCCAATTCTCCGTCAGTTTGTCCCTGTGAAATGACTTTATCTCCTGGTGCGGTAGTTATTGCTGCAGCTTTCTTTCCGTCCTCAATATTTATTTCACGTACTATATTTTTTCTTGTACGCCTTTGTGATCTTAGAAGGCCCTCTTCGTAATTCGGTTTTTCTGATTCTGAGTCTGCTTCACCGTCCACTTGCCCATTAATGTTTATATTTGATTCACCCTGATTGAGCCTGTTATAGTGTAGTTTTTTCTTCTGCACTTTATCGTCTGAAGTTTCTTATTCTGAGCATCGAATATTTACTTTTTTAGGTCTACTCTGAATCCTTTTTCTGAGAGTTGCGCGTAAATTAAATACTTCCGCTGTCGGTCCATCGCTATCGGCTTGTCCTTCCTCTTGCTAATCTGCTAGTCGATACGATTCTTGACGCGACAGCTCGGTGACACTTCCTCTTCTCTCAGCACTGGATTGTGGGACAGAGCTTCTAGCGCTCTGTTGAATGTGCCTGGGCGATATATTACGTCAACCTTGTAGCCTTTAAACTCTGCCTTTAGCCTATTGAATCGAATGTCGTGTTTCTTGGACGTATGGTAATTTTTTAATGGTTCATGGTCTGCATTGACCGTGAATATACGCCTATACAGATATGGTATGATTTGTTCTTTTACAAAGATGATCGCTAGCAGTTCTCTATCATAAGTGGGATAGCGCAGTTCACTGCCCTGTAGACAACGTGAGGAATACTCGCACGGTTGATCTTTCCCATGTTCACCTTGACTTGGTATTGTGCCTATTGCGTAATCTGACGAATCATTTGATTTGTTACGATAAAGGGCTTATCTAAGTTGGGTGCTGCAAGAACCGGCTCACTACATAATGCATCCACGATTGTCTTAAAGGCTTGCTCCTGCTACTCTTTCCATTTGACCTCTGTTTCTTTTTTCAAGAGTTTGAAAAGCGACTCAGCCAATTTGCATAACCTTGGATAAATCTGCTGTAATATGAAACGAATATAAGGAATAGTTTTACTTTTTATGCATTTTTTGGTTTTGGGTATTTTTTTGTGCGGCCTTGCTTTTCTTCTCGTCCGTTTTTATTTTTCCTTCGCCTACAATGTGTCCCAGAACTTTTGCCTCACGTTTTATAAATTGGCATTTTTTTGGTTTTATAGTCAAATTACCATCGGCCAGTCATTTCAAGAGTGTTACGAGGTGTATTTCGTGCTCCTCGAGATTCGTAGCAAATACCATGATATTATCCAAATAAACATCCATTTCGTATCCTTGCAATCCTGCCAAGGCGAGAGTCATTGCTCTCAAAAATGTATTCGGGAAGTTCGTGCACTCTATCAGCATTCTTTTATATTGGTAGTGTCCATCTGGCGTGGAGAAAGCCGTTTTGCGTGCGTCGTCTTCGTGAATTTCTACTTAGAAAAATCCTTGCTTCGAATCCATGACTGTGATATAACGGGCTGTTGCCAGATGCTCGAGTATATCACTCTGGAACGGCAAGGGGTGGCAGCTCCCAATAGTGATTTTATTCAGCAGTCTAAAGTCAGTGACTACTCGCCAACGCTTCTCGCCGTCCAGCCCTGCTTTCTTGGGCACTATCCACATGTTCGAATTATATGGTGACTTCGATGGCTTAACTATATCCTGCTCGAGTATTTTTTCTATCACTATCTGCAACTGTTCTCTTGCAGCGCTGGCGAGTATCTATAGTGTTTTGCCGTCGCAGGCTTATCCGTCGTAGTCGTAATAAGATGCTTTAAATAATAAGTGGCTTTTAACGGCTCTTTGCCCAGACCAAATATGAACGGATCATATTCTACAAGTTTTCAAACGTTTAACCTTTCTTTCTCGTTACAGCTTGAAACGTCGATAAGTCGAATTATTTTTCTAACTCTCGCATTTCTCTCTTTGTCCGACGTATTGCTGTGTATCTTCAATTTCCGTTCGGTATAACGTTTTATGTTTTTCTCTGAATCCCCTGCTATTTTACTCGTAATATAGCTAGGTTCTTTATTCTCCTGGCATCCTGCCTTAAAAAGTCTTATCATCGCCTCGTTAACGCCCTGAGTGTCGTCTCCTTAGACGCTGCAAAGTGGGTGATTTTGTTTTTTTTATCAACACCTAATATCTTGAGGAAGGAAATAAATAGAGCAATGTTTTTTTTAATTTTCTTCGTAATTGAATAGGGAATCGAGGAAAAATACTAAGAACGCGGAAAAATGAGATCCCGACCTGAAGATTGTTGGTAAACCTTAATTTCCGAAATATCCACGACTGCCAACGGATAAAAATTTTTTTTCTTAACATTTTGTATCTAATATAAGAAATATTCAAAAGAGAGTATCGGAAAGACCTAAAATAGAAACCTAACCTACAAATTTTCTTAAAATTCTCATTTTTAAGATAGCTTGCGAACGTCAACAGATATAGAAATAAAATGTTTGTCAATTTACTTATTAATTTAATAGAAATTCTGGGAAAAATACTGAGAAGACAGAAAGCTATTGCCTCACCTAGAAATGTTTAATAAATGTTAGAATATCTCAAGAACGTAGACACATAAAAAATTAGTTTATTTTTTTTTTTATATTTATAAGTGAATGATGAGAAAGTATCATAAAATCAAAACCTCTTTTTTTGGTGTAACTTAAAAACGCTAAAAGATAAGAAAAGGAATTTTTCAAAATTTATTAGCGCATCATTATAAATCAGTAAAAGTGCCAAAAAAAAAAAAAAATAACTTACAAATGGTCATTTCAAGCTTAATTTAGCGCAAATATACAGAAAAGCATATGCTCTTTCTTTTATTTACTGCATCTAATAATCACAGAGGGACTTTGACAAGGTTATTAAAATGTGATTCTTCATGCTCTTTTACATGTTTTGCAAAAAAATAGAGACTGTTGCATTTTTTTTTTAATTATGAATAATCTTCACAAGTTGTATGGGAAACCAAATAAAGTTTCACTTATTTATCCATAATAAAATATAAATATTTATTCTTAAATATATACCTTTGATAAAGAATTCATGTACAAGATTATCGATGAATAGATTATATAAGAATTAAAAAAACACAAGTAACTTGGAAGTTCAGTAAAAGTTATAAAATACATGGACTGATCTACATGAATTTGATGTGGAATACTTGTAGTAGAACTGTGTTATCTTACATACTCAGAGTAATAGAATAATAAGTCTATAATACAATAATTGTAATAGGTGAATTAAATTTTTCTTTCAATATACGTATATCTTACTTGGACTAAACGTTGAATCTTAATTCAATTTTCGTGGACTGAACGTGGAACTTACATCGAATTATAATACTATTTACGTAGAATAGACATCTGTATTCCTCGTGAACTTGGGCAACGGGGCACTCTTAATAAATATTTACTATATCGTTTGCAAACATCTGAGACATGACGTAAATCTTATATAAATTGTATTCTTCAAACCGTACCTGTGCTGCTGCTGTTAGAGATGCGTAACATATTTTGATTATTTTTCAGATTTATTAGTGTTACAGTGCACTCCTATTGGTCGCACAATACAGCGCGTTATTTAAAATCATTCGGCTAATTCTGGAATTCTCCAAGCAATATCCCAAGTACATGAAACTAAATTACTTGACGCACTTCTTCATTAACAAATAAGAAGCTAATAATCCAAAGTTCTTTAAACCATACTAGCCAACATCTTTCTTGATATTTAAATAAAAAAATAATAACTTAAACGCTTTAAACTAAATTACTCTACGCGCAGCTAACTAAACATACAAAAAAGTGTAAAAAAATGTTTTTTTCCTAGCTTACTGAAACTGTAATTGTTTATTCTTTCATAACTCGTTTATTATCTTAGGTACTGTAACCCTATTACATAAATTTCTTATTATAGTAAATAAATACGTCTCCACAATTTATTTAATAACAAACATGACATACTTTACGAGATTCAATGATTTTGGCTGCAGCCAACATAATTTGATGATAATTATTATTGCAGATCATTTTGAAACAGAAAAGCAAAATGTGCAGAAAAAGTTATTTGATCAGTTTTGTGTTCGAGTGGACCAGGTTTTGCAAGGTAAGGGGAAAAGTAACACGGGTAACTTAGCAAGGAGGTGCTTAAACGACCCGAAAAAGTTTGCTGAAACTCTGAGAATTAATGAGGATTTAGTTAAAAACACGGCAACCATCCTCGCTTTATTTAGATGTGTTGAAAAGCTAAATTTTATAGAAATGAATAAGTTGTGCACGAAAACCTACTGGATTTATTTTGAAATATATCCATGGGTGAAGCTCAGCCCTACAGTGCACAAGTTATCGATGCATAGTTTTCAAGTAGCCGAATTATTTCCTATGCCATTGATTTACTATTCCGAGGATGTCAGTAAGGCCTGGCATCGGCTACACCGACTGCACATGACTAATCATGCCCAGCATGCCAGCAGATTACAACGCCTTACTGACGTTTTTAACCGAGCAGTGTATTTAAGCGGTCCTCTTAGTTTATTGGTTAATATCGATAAACGGGAAAAAAAGGAAGAATGTAAAAAGTTGATAACTGAGGAAATGAAAAAGTACCTAAAATGATGTAACAAAATAAATTAGTAAACATGCAAAAAATTTATTGAAATTATGTAACTTATAAAATTCTATGTAAATAAAAGAGTACGTATAAATTTATGAACACGTATTTAATCAGTCTGTACCCTAGAAAACGTCGAATAATTATAGTTTTAAAAGCATCTGATGAAATCTACCACTAAATACCCTAATCACGAAAAATTGCGGCTTTCTATGTCAATTAATAATTTATGGCCATTTCAAAATTGTCACTTAAATTTTCAATAAACTGACAGGACAAAGCATTTACTTTTCTAAATGATAAAATTGGCATTATATTTATAATAGTGTAACTTAATGAGAATTTGTTGCTAAGATTTTATTAATTCAGCGTTTTTTATATTATATTAACAATTGATTATTTGATTCGATTAAATCACAATAAATTTAATTATATATCTGTTAGATTTTACAATATGTTAACAAAATTCAGGTGGTGTCAAAATATGTACATTAGATTTAATCAAAATAAATAGGTTGTATTTTTTTTGCAATCAACAAATTTCCTCACAATTACGTTTTAAAGTAATTATATAACAAAAAATTTCTTTTCCTGTCTGTTGGCTTTGACAAGTCATTAAAAAAAATTAAGGTTTAAAGAAAGTTTAAAAAATGTAAGAACTTACAACAAACTTGAGGTATAAATTTTCTGCCTCCTATTAATTTTTCTCGATTCACTATTGAATCAATAAGTACATTAAGAAACATTTTATTACTATGTCTGTTGGCGTTCACGGGGTATCTAAGAAATGTAAATTTCAACAAAATTTTGTAGGTTAGGGTCTTATTTTTTTGTGACTACAATATTTTTTCTCGATTTCCTATTTGATTAATAAGTTCATCAACAGACATTTTATTACTTTGTCAGGTGATATTCACGAGGTATTTAAAAAATCGAGATTTTAAGAAAATCTGTAGGTAAGATTTTCGTTTTGGGCCGTCTAGATACATTTTCTGAATTTTCTATTAAATAATGAAAAAAATATTTAAAAAAAATCAATTTTCTATTTGTTGGCGGTCGTGATATATTTAAAAAATTACGGTTCAACGGAAATTTGCAGGTTAGGTTCTCATTTTTTCGTGACCACACAATTTTTCCCCGAGTTTCTATCAAATCAATAAGTAAATTGACAAAAATTTTATTTCTTTATCTGTTGACGTTCGCAAGCTACCTTAAAAATGAGGGTTTTGAGAAAATTTGTAGGTTAGGTTTCTATTTTGGGCCTTTAAGATACTCTCTCTTGATTATTTGATAAATTAGAAACAAAATATTTAAAAAACAAATTTTTTCATCCATTGGCGGTCGTGGATATTTCGGAAATTGAGGTTTAAGAACAATTTTCAGGTTGGGTTTTCATTTTTCTGCGTTTTTAGTATTTTTCCTAAATTCCGTATTTAGTTACGAAGAAAATAAAAAAAAGCATTGCTGTATCTATTTCCTTTCTCGAGATATTAGATTTTGAGTAAACAAAAAAACAAATTCTCCCACTGTGCGCTGTATGAACCGGTCTCTCGCATTCTTTCACACTCCAATAGCTTAACCTCAGGAACCAGTATACTAACTGCTTTCTAAAGCACGTTGACACACTCTGCATAAATTTTTCCCCCGTTATTAATGGCAACAAAATTTTCAAACAATAATCGATCTTCCATTTTCTGCAAAGGAGCCCAACAAGCATTAACATTTTCGTTCGTTTTCTTTACACGAGCATATATCATTTGCCTTGTTCTCGCTAGGGTCTCGAGCCTTTCTGGCTCTTATCTAATTTGTGTGCCTTCTAATTGCACAAATAATTTGCTTTGCATATATGCAATCTTTATATGTTTTCAACAAGTCCCATCCTATTATGCCTTCCACATCTATCGGGAAGTCGCGTGGGACCGCATGTCATGTACATACAAGGCCATTGAGCGGTATTTCTACTATACCTTACGTGCTACGCTTGCCGTGCGTAACTCCAACAATTTTTACTTGTATCCTTTTATCAATGAAAGTGTTCGGAAGGATACTCTTTTCCTTTATAATTGAAATTTCAGCGCCTGTATCGGTATAAAATTTTACTATTCCATTTCGTAGCTAAGATCCTCTCATGAATAATGAAGGAGGGGTGATACCTGCTCGAAGTATGTTTATAGTTTTGCGAGCGAGTTCTTTTCTACTGTCGTTTTGCTCTTCTTCCATCCCAAGATTGTTTCGAGCTGACTTGTTATATCCTATCATATCTTCACGTGCGGCTGCATTTTTTTTCTGCTTGTCTGCTTGGCGCGATTCATTCGCCAAATTGTCCCTGAACTGCGTCGGGTCTGCATTTGTTTCGTATATCCATCTCTGTTATTATTCTTTTCTTCCAAGCTGAAAATCTTTTTTCCTAACCACGTTTGATTCTTCATTTATTGGGCCATGCCCGGTGCTTGTGGAGCGCGCTTAGCATCTTGGCAGTTTAAATTCTCCGAGTGGAGCTTGTCTGCTCTCGTTTCCTGCGAGTAATTTCTACGTTCTCTGTTTTGATTTTCGCGGTGCTGATTATAACCGCTGGAATTATTACCTCAGTTTGTTTCATTGTTTCTTCCGTTTTGATTATTAAAGTTTCCATTAGCTACAGTTGGTCTGATAATGTAATCACCTGGTATTTGTTTCGTAACCGCTTATTCGTATAACAATTTTTTTTTAGCCAATATTTTTATAAGAATTGTTATTAGGATATCTATTGCTACCACGCTCGTCT
Organism: Copidosoma aretas; assembly: GCA_030522625.1. Classification (NCBI taxonomy): domain Eukaryota; kingdom Metazoa; phylum Arthropoda; class Insecta; order Hymenoptera; family Encyrtidae; genus Copidosoma; species Copidosoma aretas. Next base: position 35,803 of record JAPYYV010000267.1, read on the forward strand.
TCTCTTGGTTGCTTCCGGTTGTTATAGTTATTTAGATTATAATAATTTTAATTCCTATGATTGGGATTCAGGCTGTTTCACCATGTATCGCGACGTTGGTTATTATAAAATTATTCCTCCTTCCGTTCCCGCCCGCGGCAAATCTTTCGTACGGTTCTTCGCGTGTTTTATCGGAATTTTTTATTCTTTCATTTATTGCATCGTTTCACAGCTTTTAACATTCGCTTGTGGAATGCATGCAGTATTCCTGGCAATATGAGCACCACTTGCCATTATCTCTTCCGCCTTATTCGTCCGCTTTGGTCTTGCCGACAGGCACGTCGTTGGTTGCTGTAATGGCTATTCTTAGATTTCTGTTATATCGGTAACCACGTTCATAGTGGCCTTGAAGGCCTCTTCCAATGTTGTAGGTTGAAGACCAGCGATATTTTAGTTATATGGCGCTTTAAGGCCGTATATAAACTGTTGAGTCGCCTCCCTATCCAAATTGCTTTTCAATTCGGTTTTTTGCATGTGTGATAAATGCGCGCTTGAATCATGCGTTATCATGATTCTATTATGCAACCGTTGAGCTCGACTACAATACTGTGTGACTGACTCATTGTTCTGCTGGGTTAGTACTTTCAATTCGGCCAGCAGTATGTCAGCGCCCCCCATGCTCCCGAATCTTCTCGATAATGCGAGCAGGTGATTGTCTACCGAATTGAATGGCGAGAGTCAAGAGCAAAATTGATCTGCCGCTATACCTCTTAATTTGCCTCCTAGTGTACCTATGAGATACTTTACATATTGCCGCAGAACTATCGTCCTTGCCGTTCTCACCATCTGTTTGAAAAGTGTAAAATTGATCGGGTCCCCCATTAAATATAGGAATGCCACTCGTCGTGCTATTTACCTGGGCCAATGCGTTGTAAGGCGTGTTTAGGGGCTGTGTGTTTCCAGCTCGCTGCTGGCTTACGACGGGGTTTATAAAGTTGGTGTTTAGCTTAGTTGGAATCTGCAGGTTTTGTAAATGTTGCTCGAGATTATATGTATGTGTTTTCGCGAAGTTCTACCATTCCGTTGTTTGTGCTCCAAGAACATATTGATTGTTGAGCCCCGTTGTCGCTCTAACGTTTCCCCCGAGTGCTCTAAAGTGAATTGCTACATACTTTGCGCCGTTTGTAGTGTATTTCGGTTTGACAGCTTATTCCCGTACGTGTTTTCGTTTCTTATGTTTTCGTTTGCCCCCTTTTATGTCATGAATTCCACATACCTCGATGCTGACCCATTTGTTATTTCCTTTGCCTGCTTATTGGGGGGTCCCATTTTTGCTTCCCCATCCAACCGTTTTGGTGGCCAAATTATCACCCTGATTATTACCGGTCTCGTTCTTTTCAACAATTTCATCTTGAGAATATGTTGTTTTTTATTCATTTTTTCCCGATCCGCTTGGCTTTTTTGGACTATGTTCTGAATCTACGGTCACTTTTGCTGATTCTGACTGATTTTCACTATCCAAGATAACTGCTTCTCCCTCGTCACTCGGTACGTCGTTTTGTGGCCTCTCGTGACTTGCCATTGTATGCATCGTCTGGTTTTAATTACCTATACTGTCGCTAGGGCACGAGATCAACCCTGTTACACGCTATAACTTTCCATAATTTATTCTAGTTGTCCCTTTTGGCCTAATTCCCTTACGGGTCCAAACGACTTGCATTAATATATCCCAACTAATTATCGTTATGACCACAGTCCTATTTAACAAGTAATCACTCACTTCGGTAAGACGCTTTCAACCAAACCAAAAAAAAAAATCTTGACCCTATCCGAGATGACGAATATTTTTATAATCACACTAACCTGAACAAGCTCTTATTTTTATAATCCTGGGACAGTATAAATGCATTTGAAGGTCATTTCAGTCTACTTACCTGGTATTTCCTGCCAGGATTATTACGGCCAAGATGCTTCCGCACATCATGGTCCAGTGCTGTTCCCATTGATAGTTCCCTGGGTCTCCTTTCTCGTAATGATGCCGATCTCCTGGCAGCGTCTGTGCACGGCTGCTCTTCTACGAGAATTACTCTCTATTTCTTTGCTGCGGTCCTTATTCCTCGTGGCACGACACTATGCGTGTTTCCCGAAAATCGCGTACAAAAAATATCGAAGACCGTGCATAAAAACAAATAAATCATATTATTTTATCCAATTGAATTCGCGATAGCCATCCCACCGCTGTCACTAAACTGTTACCTGGGATATGATGGCCTTGGGGTTCTCACATGATAAAATATGTTTCGTCTATTAGTTAATGATCCGAGAGAAGAGACGCACCGCAAGAGTACCTATCGCTTTGTTGTTCCGCTGTAGACTCTTCGTCGTTCCTAACTAGCTTACCCTCTCCTCTAACCCGCTACTACTTTGTGGTGGGCCCACGAAAGAGGGGCGCATGGACACATGGCTACGCTAGCTATTGTACATGACAAGTGTATCTAGAAGTGCACTTGCATCGCATAATACTCTTTAGCTTAACTGTGATAAATTTTTCGATTAAGTAAAATCTTTTATGCTTATGTATAAGTATAAGTATATACATACACATATATATAAAACTAGTGTGGCTTGACCCCTCTCAGCCCTCCACGTGCCAAACTCCTGCCAGAATACTTATTATTTACAAAATAAGCAAAAAAAAGATTCATGATTCTTTAAATAATTACAAAACAGAACTCACAGAAGGGTTTAAATTAAATCAAATGAATATCTTTGCTAAAAATTCAAAATACGTCAATATTCCAGAATATTATATTTTTAATAAAATTAATAAAAAATGGGATAAAGACGTTTTAGGAAACACACTGCGATAGGGAGAGTAAATGATATTTCTTCGAAACAGAAAGAAACATTTTTTTTATTAATAATTAATAAAAAAAGGGTGGTACTTATTGTGAATATTTAAAAAGAAATGGAGGTTAACTGTAAAAAACTTTTAAAGAATTTGCGATAAGCCTGGGTCTGATTGAAAATGGTTTACAAATTTGGAATATTTTCGGAAAAGCTAGCATCGTTATGTTACCTAATCAATTAAGACAATGTGTTGCATGATGTGTAACTGCAGGAAACATCTGAGGAAATGAGATATGAAAAATATACATGCAAATTTACAGAAGATTTGGTTAAAAATAAAGAAAATGAAGCTCTCATGCATTTAAATAATATTTTTAAATTAGAAAATGAGTGTTATAAAAATTTAAATTTACCTACTTTAGAAACTATTTATTCAAATAAAAAAAACAATCATGACAAAACTACATTTTGTAAAGTAACACTAAATAATCTGTATTTTAATTTGAAAAAAATACAAAAATACATTTTTAAATCAATAACTGACGGCAATAAACATTTTTTTTTATTGATGCTCCAGCAGGATCAGGAATAACATTTTGATACAAAACGTTGATTTATTATTTTATTTTCATACAACTAAAAATAGTATCATTGGCATGGACCGGTATTGCAGTAATTTTACTTACTAAATGTATGACGAGTCATAAGACTTTTAAATTGCAGTTAGATGTAAGTAACATTGTAAGTTCACTTTTAGAATTTGTATGTGATCAAAAACATTAAGAGTATTAGATGCAATCATATGAGACGAAGGGTCCCAGAGTTACCCTGAAAAATCTGGGGGTTGGCGTGCGGGGCGCGCAGGTGGCGTAGCCCCAATATCATATATATATATATATATATGTGTGCAATGAATATAATAATGAATATCTATATAAATAATACATATGTATGCACTTAAAGATATACATAAACACATTCAAGCTTATATACATACATACATACATACAACTATACATAAATACATACATACATACATACATACATACATACATACACACTGATACGCTTACGCACATACATACGTGCATACGTGCATACGTATATACATACATCCATACATACATACATGCTGGAATACGTACATGCATACCCACATACATACCTACTAACATACATTCATACATACGTACAAAAATATACATATTCATTTTCACTTTTATACTTACATCAATACATACATAAGAAGTTTTGATTAACTGACGATCAAATTTTTATTAAGACAACGTATATATATAAGTAAAAGTGTTTAAACGTCGTTTATTGAATCGTATGAAGTGTTTTATACATTATCAAGGATTTTGCATTATTTTAAAATAAATGATACATTTTATGTTAAATAAGAATAATGCATGAGGTAACGTTTCAAGAAATACATCAGAAAAGTATGAAATGCTAGACGCAGTTACAATGTAGTTCAATTTGTATTGTAATTTAAATAATGAAAATTTACTTGAAAAAAATATCTTTTCTACAGGAAATATTATTTGTTATCAAGGGGCTGGCGCGCAATGCCCCACTAATATGTATATATATATATACAACTACTTTTCGTGAATTTGAGGCGCTACATGCTTTTTCAGATTGGTAAATATGTAACGCCTGCTTTAACTTAAAAATGTCATAATGAAACATAAAATTTTTAATAATAACCGATAACACAAAATATCAAGGTGAAAAATTGAAAGAAATTCCTTACAATTATACTATTAAAAGGATGTTTGGCTACACAAACATATTCTTTATATATTTTTGTTTAATATTTATGCAATCGATAATGTTAGAAAATATATTATTTGGCTTGTAATATTTTAAATTGTTCTGCCAAGCCTGTACTAAGTGAACGTAACATAAAGAGCTTCAGAGCAATGAATGTGGTATCCTGCGCCCGCGCCGTGGGAACAGTAATTGTTCGGGTTATGGTCATTTACTATACACGTAAGGGATACACCGTCCCTCAAATATTTGGTCAACTAACTGCAAAAATAGCTGCAACACAAGCGTCACAGCTTAAGATGTATTATGTCCAAGATAAAAGCTCTCAAGTTAATAACAAAGACAGTAAAACTAGTGATGGCAAAAATCTAAACATCAACAGCTTAAGCTTTTCTTGTCAGGCTTGTATCTATGTAAAATTTTTTTATTTGACAGAAAGCTAAAGTCAAAATCTTGGTATTGTAAAAGTTATTCATGTAACAAGTGCAAAAGAGACAAATTTACCCACAAGTTAAGATTAAATCGAAAGCAATGCCGGAGGTGCCGAAGAGGCTAGGAACAAGTGCCAATTGACCATAATGGCGATGATAGTTATAAAGATTATGGTGATAATGATAAAGATGATAAAGCTGATGATTATAACAATGATAATAACGATTATAATAATGTTGTTATTGCAGATGATACTAATAATGTTAAGAAATTATGATTATTTTATTCTAAGGATGGTTATGATCATCATGATGATTATAATTATAGTGATAATAATGATAATGATGATAATGATGATAGTGTTCGTAATAAAAATGATGGTAGTGATCATGATGATTCTGATACTAAAAATGTTGATGATAATGGAGATGATAATGATAATAATAACGATAATGATGATGATTATGATCATGAGGCTGGTGTTAATTATTACAATGCTAGCTATGATGTCAATAATGATGATTATGATGAGAATAATGATAATAATAATGATTATTATGATGATAATGATAGAGATGATAATAATGATGATGATGATGAAGATAATGATGATAATAATGTCGATGATTATAATTATAATAAGAATGATGAGAATGATAATATTGATGATTTTAATTAAAATGATAATGATAATAATGATAATTATTATAATAATAATAATTATGTTGGTAATAATGATGATGATAATTATATTGATAATGGTGATGATGATGATTATTCTGTTATTGATAATAATCATAGTGATTATGATGATTATATTAACAACAACGATGATTATTGAGATGATGATAATAATGATGATATCATGATGATGATTGTGACCATAAGAAAGATCATGATTACGATGTTGATGATGATGATTATGATGATGCTGATAATAATAGTAATAATAATGACAATAATGATGACGATGATGTTGATGAGGATAATAATGATAAAAATGGTGATGATAATAAGTATAATGATGGTGATGTTGAACATGATGACGATGATATCAATGAAGATGATGATAATGAAAAAAATTATGATGATAATGATGCTTTTGTTGAAAATGATGGCTATACGGATGATTATAGTGTTAATGAAGATATTTATAATAATAATAATGATTTTAATAAACATAATGATGATGATTATAATGATTATAATGATGATAATGAAGCCGACTACAATAAAGATGATGATGTCTCTGATGATTAAGATGATGATATCGATGATAATAATAACGATGATAATGATGATGATGATGGTGATGCTGAAAATGATGCCCATAGTTAGAATGATGAATGTAATGAAAATGATATTCATGTTTACGTTGATGGTAATGATGGTAATAGTAATAATAGTAATACCTATGATATTAATGAGAATAAAAATAGTAAAAATGGTGATGATGATAATAAGAATAGTAAAAATGGTGATGACGATAACGATGATGATGATTATCATAATAATAATAATGATGACAATAATGATTATGATGATCATAATGATGATAATGATGATGATGTCGATGGTAATGACGATGATGATAATGATGATAATTTTAATGACAATGGTAATATGAATAATGGTCATGATGATGATAACGATAATGATGACGATGACGATAACGATGAGGATGATAATTATAGTTATGATGATGATGATGATGATGATGATCATCATGATGATGATGATGATGATGATTATAATGATGATGATGATGATGATGATGATGATGATGATGATGATAATGATGCCTATACTTAGAATGATGAGTGTAATAAAAATTATGATGATGTTTACTTTGATGGTAATGATGGTAATAGTAATAATAGTAATACCTATGATGTTTATGAGAATAAGAATAGTAAAAATGGTGATGATGATAATAGGAATAGTAAAAATGGTGATGACGATACCGATGATGATGATTATCATATTAATAATAATGACGACAATAATGATTATGATGATCATAATGATGATAATGATGATGATGTCGATGGTAATGACGATGATGATAATGATGATAATTATAATGACAATGGTAATATGAATAATGGTCATGATGATGATGATGATGATAATGATGATGATAATGATGATGATGATGATGATGATGATGATAATGATGATGATAATGATGATGATGATGATGATGATG
>JAPYYV010000268.1:0-36996 GCA_030522625.1 Copidosoma aretas
AAAAAAAAGAAAAAAAGAAAAGAAAAAAAAAAAAAAAAAAAAAAAAAAAAAAAAAAAAAAAAAAAAAAAAAAAAACGTCAACCTCGATACGATTGAGCATCGTAGGCTCAATAAAGTTTGACATCTCAAGCGTCCAAATTTCTTTCCGTGCGAGTGTCGTTTGGTCGTGAATAAACAATATCGCACTTCCCGTGAACTCTCTTAGGTATAACTTGCGATTGATACGCCGGAGGGACAGAGTTTTGGATTCCAAGGGGTCTTGGGGTTTTTTGGCGCGCCGCGACATCCCGACTGATACATTTTTCTTACTATTTCACGGACGTTGGAGGATTCACAATGTTTTTTTTTTTGGTGCATGCATTATATGTATAATATATGTATATATCTGTTTGCCAATGAATTATGAATAAAAATATACATGTATGCGTGGACAAGTATTCAAACGTAAATACTACTTTTTTTATTAAACAATTATTTCTACCATACGAACGACTTGAATCCTGAGAAGTTGGAAGAAAGTAATTGTCCAATGAAATATCACGTCAACGTGACGTTAGTCAATCAAGAAAGTTTCAGGAACTTTTAACAACCGAATAGTATACTTACTTACTTACTTACAACGCAGTTGCGGAGAGTTTGAGGGTTTGAGTTTCAATTTAAACTCTTGGGATTTTATTTGTACTTTGTTTTTAGCGGTAAAAGTGTTCTGTAACGAGAAGGATTTTTTTTTTTTTTTTTTCTTGTTATTTACAAACCACACATTACGTTCAGAATTTGTTTTTAAAAACGCAAGTATACCCATTATACCTTTGTAATGTGAAGTTGAAAAGTTTTTAATTTCAAATTACTGGAGCAAAAGATACTCGGTATTTTTTCAATCACGAACAATGCTGCCAATTATTTTGTACGGGCTTTTTTTCAATGCTATTCACTGCTATTCTTTCAATTTCATTGTTTCTCCCTTTAATTTTCTGTACTTACTTTTTTTCCTCATTTTTTTAAGAATACTCAATTGCAAATGAATCCAAAAAAATTACTTAATTTTTTTAAATTGTTTTAAAACTCATTAAATTTATCTTGGAACGCAATACATTTTATGGACTCAAAAAATTGTTAAAGTTTCATGATGTTGTATATTTTTGTCAAATATAAGTTATGTATTTTGGAGTTACAAATTAGAGTTTTTCTACTGTATTTTCTGAATAAAAACAAAAACTGTTGTGTTAACTAAAAGCGTATGTGTTTTTTTAAAAACTTTAAACCCCAATATCTTAAATTCATAAAATTCCTAACTGTTTTTAGTCAAATGTTTCTCTCAAGTAGCGAAAAAATCAAATTACCATAAATAAAAAAACGGTTTTTTGCGAATTATCGATTTTTTGTAAACTAATAAAAATTGTATAAAGTTTATTAAATAATTAACCAGTAATACCTTAGTTTCCAATATGATATAATATCAATAGTTTTCGAGTAAAAAATTCGGAAAGTTTGAAAATTTGGATACGTACGTATATTTTTTCATACTTGGGAATTTTTTATTTGAAAACTATCGATTTTTGAGAAAAATGTCTATAAATATTTTGTCTTTTTTGTTTCCCAGAGAACACAAAAAAAAAAAATTTTTCGTCAAAAAGGCTAAAAAGTGTAGGAAGAGAATCTTTTAAAGATCGAAAAGTTTAAACTTTTCTGTGTTCAGAAACATATGAGTTTTTTTGTAAACAATGCTTACTTTACTTTACGACTTACGGCTGCAATAAGTATTTCTAGTTGTTTTCCAACTTCACAACAAGCCTCTCGCCCTCGCGGCGCGCATCATGCATTATAGTAATGAGTATATACATGTATATATATCGTGATGTAAACAGTACAGCAGACCCGAGACAGCTGATTTAGCAGACGATATAAGTATCATCTCTGTTGCCAGGAGGTTCTGTCGCCGCTTTTGCGTTTGATTAACATATAAGTACAAACGATATCAATATGATTATTAGATTTTTCAAAAAAAAAAAAGTGTTTGCTTTTATGCCTTTTCTGTTGGAGCAAGAAAATCCTTACGACAAACTTGTAGATCACAATAAAGTATCTAATGATCCTAGTGATCAAACTGGTTTTCAGAGGTTAAAAAATTTATTTAAAAGACAGTAAGTTTTTTTGCTTGAAAAAATATAAAAATTTCCAGCAAATACAGTACCTTATTGTTTTATCGGATTCAAGAGAAAATAGTTTTTTTCATCCATCTGCCATAGTGACAATGCATAATACACTAACTTCACTAATAGTGGGAGGAATTTATGGTGGTGTGACAAATTCCAGAATCACGTTCATACATTTTATAGAAAATAATGAGGCCACACAATTTATCAGCCAACATGATGCCAAAAGAAGACTGTCGGACAAAATGTTTACAAGCTTCATGCAAGGATTCACTAGAACTGGTCTCAAAGTAACTGTATTTTGTGGAATATTCTCGTAATATCTTTATTTACTTCAAAATTAACATCCATAACAAACAAAATTATAACGTTTCATCTATTAATTTCAGGGCTACGTATGCAATTATTTCAGTCTACAATAATAAAGATAACGTGTTGTATTACACTGCTGCAGGATCAGTTGCAGGAGCAGTATACAAGTTTCCTATAGGCCCTAGAGGTATGGTTGCAGGGATGATTGTTGGAGGATTTTTTGGAAGCGTGTACGGAGGTGTTAAATGGGCTATGATGAAGGCCACAAGCATTACTGAAGAGAAACTTAGGCGATTGGATGTCGAAAGAGCAATAACACGGGAAGAGTATGTTGTTTCTCTATTAATTGGTATATATGTGTATATTAATTGCATTACCAATAATTATTATTATTTTTAGAACTATTACCGCAGACAGGAAATATGCAAAAGAGCAAAAAATACAAGAAAAATTAGTACATGATATGCGAAAATTCTAAGTTAGATTGTCAATTACCACTAGCTCAAATTTGTAAAATTAATAATGTATTTATATTGCAATAAAATTAACTACTGTTATCGTGATGTTTCAAAGTATTTTTATTCGAAATAACTTTATAAAATAAACATTTTTAATGTTTATTGTAACACTCGATTTATAATGTATTCTTTTAATTTATTTCATATTTATTAGATGTTTGAAAACAATGTTACAAATCACATTCTTTTTAAACCATGTATCGATACAGTTTATTTTTACAGAGTGTATCATAATTTTTAATTGGTAAAAAAAGTGAATATTCTCAAACAATGTTTCTTTCATTTATCAATTAAATTGTTGTGTATGTATTCCAATAAAATTAAAAGCTCAGCTAATACTAAAACAATATAGATTGTTGAGAAAAAAAAAATCAAAAGATGGTAATAGTTTAAAAATAGGCCAATTTCATATCGAACAATGTAGATTTTTTCAAGTATTATTCACGAGTAAAGAATGTGGAGGTACTTTTTGCAGATGAAAAATCATACAATTAAACGACGTTAAAATCTGATTGTTTTGCAATAATTTTGTCATATTTTATATGTACAAATAAATTTTAAGGAAGGTCTTGATTGATATTTTTATTCCAAAGTCTCAGTTTCTTGGACTTTTGTTAGTCTTTTTCCACCTCTGTTGGGTGGACCTTTTGGCTTGGCAAACTTTGGTCGATGCAAGTTTACTTTTGGATGAAGCTCGTCTTGCAGAAAAGCCTCGGTCAAATCCTTCCCATTGTCTATCTCAAGCTATGTAAAGACAAGAAAATTCAAGAATCACATTACTCTTTACTTTCCCAATCGAGTTAGTAAGAAAAATAATTTTTTTGGACAATTAAAATATGATAAATATTTCAGGCCTATTTTGTAAACTATTGATTTTTTTTAACAGTTGCACTAGTGGCTTTTACATACCATTTGGGCATCTCGTCTTCGATTCTGTATTTTATAATGAAATAACAATGGGAAAATAATTAATGTTAAAGACTATTTGAATTCATTTCACAATTTAATAACAGCATTTTATTTTACTTGACGTATCATTGGCAAGATATACACTTAGACCTTAATTATTCACACGACGATTAGTTTATTGGAAGCTTGTCAATTACTCAGATAAAAGTATTTATCTTGAAAGTTGATACGTTTTTACAGAATAGGCCTGGAAGAAGCATTGCTCTTCTAACCAAAATAATTATTGGTATAATAATAGTAATAGTTTGATTGTAAGAATATAAAGTGGTAATAATCATTATAATAATAGTAATTATGCAGCTCCAGGCAAGCATCTGTTGATTTAAAAAATTGCATAGTTACTTGTTTCGGTCGTACTATCATCATGATTTCGATTTCTACATGGAAAAATATTCGGAAGTTTGCATTAATTAACATGAAAATATATCGACAAAATATATCGACTATATCTTCAACTTTATGTTTTTACATGGCTATTTTTGTTTTTTCCATTTTCTTTAAACTTTTCATTGCAAGCAATGAAGCCCTTTTTTTGTTCAAGTAACAGATAATTCTAATCTTAAAATTCGGTTAAAAAATAGTTGAAACTTATCTCTTGAATTATAAATGTACTTTGAACAAAGGTTTGTATCGTGAGTTTATTCATCGGTTCTCTGGGGCCTTCAAAGTTTTTATGATAATTTAGTAATTATGGTTCTTACAACTTTTTGTGTCAAATACTTATTGTAAATTTTTTTTTCACAGATCTGGAATGTTAATGAAACTTAACGTATAGTTATCATACATTAGTTTGATACACAAAAATTCAAAGTAAACAGGAAAAACCATAATCAGTCTTAAAAATTACAATTTTTCACAATCACATCTTTTACATTAACATTGAAAACGATACACTGTCTCCACTTTTGAAGTGTATAAACAATATTTCAACATTTGATGGGTTACAAAATACAAGGATACATGTTACACAAAATATACATGTGCGATCGAACATGAACAAAAATATTACATACTTTTGCAATTATTTTCTTCAACACCCATTCTTTTTGTAGATAGTTTCACTTTTTTTCTTTTCTTTTCTCATTACTAACACTAGAGAATCATTAGAGACATTCAGAGATTTTAGCCTGCTGTAAAAGTATCCGTCTTTCTTTACATTCAAATACTTTTTACTTTCAAGAATGCTACAGTTTTTGAATATTCTTTTTGAATATCTGTATCACCTAATCAATTTTTCAATTAGCATTTGGCAAAAATGATTTAAAAATACGGCAGTTATTTCAATAGAATTGGTTTTCCCATTTGTAAAATATTTATACAATAATTAAATTTGTCAATTTAAAAAGTGCTTTTACAGCTCAGGTTTATTCAAAAAAATATCTCTTGAATATTTTTTAGTTCTATGACGAGGTTCATCTTTTCTGTTAACATAAGATATAAAAAATATAAGCTAGTGCAGATTATAGTGTACTTAATAAGCGTTAAAAATACTCTAATTCTTCATTCTATTACATGGCATTTCACTGAGATGACTATTAATTGTTTATTAGTATAATTAATAATAATCTTTAAAATAAAAATTATTTCTATAATCTTAGAATATGAAAATAAGATGTACGTTCTTGACACCTATATTCAGGTATTGGCGTCTTTTGAATCATTGTAGAAATCCGGCTGCTACATTCATAATAGAAATTAGTCGTAAAATAATATTACACAAATACACAGGAAAATATTATTTGGGACTCAAGTTACTCAATTTTTTTTTTTTTTCAATGACAATACTTTTTACCGAAAAGTTCCCACACAAGTCCGAAATCAATCTCGATTTATTTTTATGAGAAGTTAGCTAAAAATAATATAAGTGAGCGCGTACAAGGATGTTACCATCATCACATTGAAGACTAGTACCTAATGTAGCAGTGACCCTAATCAATTTTTGTGAAATCAAACAATTCTTGGGCCACAGTGCTTACATTATTTAGAAACTTTCAAAAGTGGTACTCGGTATGATAATGTATTTTTGTAGTGGATTCTAGATTAAAATAAAATATAAATAGGAAGCAACGAAATTATTAGAAACTATCACAAATGATGTTTAAAAAATTACCTTATTTCGAGTGAAATCGGACGAATGGTGTACATGCCGATGTTTTTTTTAGGATTTTACAAAAATAAAATCGAGTGAAACGAATGTTTCCTTATTATTTCCATGAGCTTATAGAATCTCGCAATAATAATATCACTTACAAATTTATAAATTAGACCCTTATATTCACTTAACAATGTAAGATCACACCACTGCAGTATACGGAAAAATTCATGACCTGTAAAATTCCAAATTACCACTATGAAATACATCAATTTGAAAACACATTTGGAATAACGCAAGTTACGATGAATCTTTCAGACTACACGATTGCATTCATCTTTTTGTGGTGTATAAGTATGTGAATTCGCTTTGTGCAGTGTTTTTTGTCAGTGCTAATTAAAATTTCAAAGATTTCAAAAAAATCTCTGCTTGTAACGCTCGAAATACTTTCACGTGAAGTAATAAAATAATTTGTGCAATGAAAAAGATTGTCTCCAAAAAAATTTAGAAAAATACGTTGATACTGTAATCTTGTCACACCAATATCACTTTCGTAGACTAATATCCTACAATCTCAAAGAGTTGAGGGAATACGATCTTTGTAAAGACTGTATTTAAATATATATTCATTTATATATCTATATCTCAGAAATTTTTACTCTATATCACAAGATCGAAATCCGAAGTTTTGGACGCTATTCCTTTTCTCTTTTTACTTTTTCTTTCATTTGGTAAACGCTATGAGAGTTAATTAACGTCTTTTTTTCTTTGAAATTGAAAGAAAGTGATCAGATGGTATAGGGTAGGCAGTAACGAGCTCTAGGCCTGTTAACTTATTATGCAGGATCGCTTCGGCTTGGATTTCTTTTGCATTATTGTATTTGGTGGTGTGCAAGGCGTCGACGGTGTGGCCGGTGTTGACGTACCTGTGCCTTCTATCTCTGATGGCGGGTCTTCCAACATGTCCGCTAACTCTTCACCATTAGTGACTTCCAACTGCGATCAACCGCAGTTTTGTCAAAAAAATTAATTTTCTTTTCTTTACAAAATTATAACTTACGTTAAAAAGCAAACTTTTCTCGAAATGATGAAAAAAAAATGTAAGCAAAAACACTTATAATAAGTTTGGTCCAAGGCAAGTTTAAGGGCAACAAAATCAATTTTTGTCGATGTCACTTCATTTTATATGCGTTAATGTTCATTGAAAAAAATGTCTTGAAGAAGAAAAAAAATTGAATGTTGAAAATTAATGTAATTGAACCGCCGAATTTGTTGAATTGTTAATAACCAAATTCAGTTAATTTTTTAACACCAGTCAAACTCATTATTGTTTGATATCATCACTGCAGAACATTCAAGTTTATTTTCATTTAATAATAGAAGTGGCTAGACGATGATTGAAGAATATAAAAACTCATCACTACATTGTGTTGAAACAATGTATTTCATTAGTCACTCATGAATTGTAATAAAAAAAGAGATGAAAGACAGTGAACTATCTCGCTTTGTTTCTCATATTTCTCGCGATCATGCATCTGTGAAATACGTATCTCTTCCATAATTCTATTCACAAATTGGAATCGAAAATATTCACCTCCACAGTGAAGCGAAACGGCTGCTATAAATAATAATAATACGAAGTACGCACTGGCACGAGAGAGACAGCTAGCATACACCAACCTTATTTTTGTCAAAATGTAATCTTTCATTTACAGTGTATTAAGCGACTAAGTATGTTAACAATATTATTATAGATTTGTTCGGAGACTGAAATTGGGCGACCGCGGTCGCACAATACTAACCTTTCTTTACCAGAAATACACGGTTGTTGTATATCTATATTGGTATTTCGGGCGGCCCGTGGTCGCCCAATCTTGGTCTCGCGAACGAATCTATATTGTTGGAAATCAATTAAAGTATAGCACAATAGATGTAATACAAAACTAAAATATTATTATCGTGATCTTGTACGTTTTTGCGAATTGAAAGGTTGAAGGTGTAGAATAAAGTAGTAAGAACTGCAGCTGCCAGGCATTGACTATTTCAAACTTGCCAGTGGTGCTCTCGCGCAACATAATGTGTACTTACATACAATTTTCAGGTTTAAAGTTTTGTATGATTATTAATGATTCTTCTAATATGGGCACTCTATATACTGGAGACAGTACATTTGTTTTACATCATGCGTTTTAATTTTTGTATGCTCATGGATAATTCTAATGGTTACTGTACAAGTAGTACACCGTTAAAATAATTTATATTTTCAAGTTTAAACTGGGCTGATAATTAATCTATTATTAAATATGAATTTGTAGAAAAAGTGCAGAAGAAAAGCAAAACATTACTCACCTTTTTTGTTATTGTTACTCCCAAAGATTGGATCAGTTCCAGCAAAGGAGCTTTACAGGACGAATATAGCATTCTTTCCTTGATGCTACAGGTATATCCTGGCATACTGTATATGAACACTGAAAATGTATTGAAAATACGTGTCAATATTTACTTAAATTACTAAAAATAATTGAAAATCGTGTATTATTTACCTATACATTCCATGTAATCTCCTTCGTGAGTGTGCTTGAAGTTGTATAAGTGATATCTAGCAGAGTCTGAAGGAACCTTGGTAGGAAGTTTATCCAATGAAACATCGCCTGCGGTTACTAAGTGGATTTTTTCTTCCTCTATATCAATTTTTAGTTGTACGTATTCATAAACATTTTTTCCAATATCAGAGATTGCCTGCTTTGCTTCATCCGACACAGGAAAAGCAACACCACTTATGGTTTGCTGTCTCGTTTCAACTCCATAATCAGTATGGGTAGTTGTCTTTTTTAATTCAGCAAGTTCCTCCTCTACACTAGTTAATGGAGCTGGAACTGCATCATTGCTCTTGTGTTTACGGTAACCTTCTAAATTAATATCTTCTGGAACAGTGCCATGAATTTCGTCTTTTATGGATGCAGACCCGAATTCTTGCTTGAGAGTCGCTTTGGTTGAGGCATACAACATTTTTTGTCTGACAGGAGCAATATCTGGAGTCCAAGATACAAGCAGCCAGTCATAACCAGAGTCAGGAGATTTAGTGTCGAGCCGAAAAAGAATATAAGTAGGCTGGTTCTCTTCGGTAAGAGGTTTGATCATTTTTTCATAATCAGTTTGCCAGTCTTTTGCAGGTTTGGATGAAGACGAAGGAGATAATTCCTCTGCAATAGGAAAAAAAAACACATGGATGCGTGTAATTAAAGATAACAGAAGCAATAGTTTTATATAGCTGAATAGTAGATAATTCGAAATAAACGTCATAAACGTGATTGAGCATTGAGCCTACCATTTTCAATGGAAACTTTGAGGACGCGGATTTTTCCATCCCTGCACTTGCTGAAGATCTTTTTCAAGGCATCGTTGGCTGCGAGCAACGAAATATGTTTGAATTGAAAAAAATGAAAAAAGTTAGAAATAAGCATTGTTTGGTGAATTGTATAGTTGAAGGTTACTGCGATTGAAAAACGAAACTAGGATGTTTACCTTTGATTCCCGTCTGGTGAGACATTTTGATGCACTCGGAAACGGATTTCGTCTACTTATCAGCTTCTTTGCGTCGTCCACTGCACAGCTGCAGAGAGCAACTCTTCCTGTTACACTCCCCAAACCAAAGAGCTATTAAATGACCTGTTTGGCCACTCGGAGAAGCATCCTCTCACATACATAAAGCACACACAGAGCAGCGTCAGTGTCAATGGCACGCGGTCTCCGCTTTTTTTTTTTTTCTTTTCAGCCCATCAGCCGACGTGGTGCAGAGCGCAGAGAGAGAAATTGCTGATCTGATGAGGAGGTAGCGTCTGGTTCGGAGTTTCGGAGCTGCGAGAAGCGAGAGATGATAATGACGGTGGGACGCTCGCGTGCGGGGGTGGGGCGGTTGGAGAGCACACAACACAGCATCAGATGAGCAGAGCAGAACAAAAACAATTTGACGTTACTTTAATTTCTCCACATAAACTACTCAATGGATATATTGTATGGATATGCAAAGCATGCCAAATGATCATTGCAAGTTGCAAGTATTATCTACTGAAAAAAAATACTTAATAAAAGAATTCTTACCGTTAGCTTCCACGTAGATGCTTATGAAAGCCGATGTAGTACGAGAAGTTGTACGCTTTGTAACAGCTGATATGACGCTGAAAAAGCGAGTACTTACAGTAATCGTTATCAAAAACTTTTTGGAAATTAATTAGTAATCATTAAAAAAAAATAAAGAAGCATGCGAGATAACAATCAATTAGTACTTTCTCAACACGGAGCCTCGAGCGATTTCATTTTTTGTGCAGCAATAAGAAGCATTCGAATTTTTCCTCCTAGCTGTACTAAATTCCGCTATGTGTGTAAGATACACTTCGATTTTCGTTGTTGAATCAGGAAGCGTAAAAATAGTGCAGTCAATTTAGATAAAAGTAAATTTAGAATCTTCGCTCTCTTAGTTTTCTAAAAACATAAACTCTCCGAACTACCCTAGGGTATATAATTATATGAGGAACGTCGATGATTCAGACAAAATCAATATTTTTTTAGGCTTTGAGAAAATTTATTTTACAAAAATAGATGATCCTTGATAAAAGTCAATCAGTATTTCAAGAAACAAATAAAGATTGTAAGATTCACAAAAATTCTTGTTGTACTAAATTTTAATACGAAAATTTACGTTTTGATTAACATGTTTTTAAAAATATTTTGCAGGACTTTTTCCATAAAAAACAAATTGAATTGACAATTTTTGTTTACTACTCAAGCAGCGATGCACGATTTTTCAAACGGAAGCGTTAACATATGGAACAATGTGACTTATGCGATTGCATAAAAAATTGATATTATATATTATATATGTTTGTATGTATGTATATATTCGTGATCCGCGACATTCGACATCATATATTTTTCCATTAAATAATCCAGTTCAATCAGTTTGAATTCGTAGGATCCTAAAAAATTATTGATATGCGACATTTTTATAAGATTCGTTCACTAGAAAAAATGAAGATTCGGCAATATTTGTTGCGTGCGTACTAAATATATGTATATATATATATATATTATACATACCCTAGCTACAAAAAAATTTGTTTCAAAACAAGTAGATTATTAGAACTTAATTATTTCTTCGATTTTAATCGGCCGGGGCAGTAATTATTTTGTAATTAGTAACAATATGTCAATTATAATCTATTGAGATTCAATACAAGAAAGATATGTTGTATATCAAGAAGAAGCGCAACTGACGTCATCAGTCATGGTGTCGTTTTATTATTTATATGGCTACTTATACCGCAGCGCTAATTAATAAATTTTTACACACGTTGAATAGCAATTATTACTATATAGACCGGCTGATAACCACTAATATTGTGCAATTTTTCTCATCCATTTAAAAATTAAGTCCTTCAAAAATTATACGGGTCTGATAAAGAGATTATAGGATCCCAGTTTTTGCAATCATGAAAAATTGAAAATTCTTTTTTGAACAACTTCCTGCGCCGCGAAACAAACATAACAACAACAACAGCTGTGCAGCGTATACGCGTCACGTGTGTTTTGTCGACTGCTACGCTAGCACAGCAGACGTTTTTGCGCCGTTTGCTCCAACTTTTGTATGCAATAAAAAACTTACAAATGTATTATATACAGTCACAAACTCCTGCAAGGATGATTAGGCAACTGATCGAGCCGCATCAGTTTCGTCTCTCGAATTTCCAAGCTCCTGAAATAAAGCGCACCAAGTTCTTGCATGCAGAAGCGTCCGCTTCCTCGAGCCTCTGCAGCATCAAGCGGCGAAAGTGCAAAGTGAACGGCAGCAACGAGCGGTGAACCGGGCAGGCATTATACCAGGCCAAGGTCGCCGAAGGTATAGTACTCTCCAATCCCCAGAGCCCGAGAGATTCGCGGATGCGCACCCTCGCGAGCTGCTGCAGCCGGCTGCTCTGGAGCTCCTTGCTGACACTTCCCTTTCCGCGCGCCACCGCCGCCGTTATCCATCCGCGGCATCTGCACTGTCAGACAGCAGCTTTTGTACCGTCGAGCGCCGCGAACGCTGGTCTAACCGCAGCAACAGTAGTCAGGTTAAGGGGCCACGCGACCGCAGCCGTCAACGTCGCCAGTACACCCGTCTGGGGCAGCAAGAAGCAGCATCGTAAGGTCAAGCTGCACTTTTCCCTCGTGGACATGGCGGACCCGAAGATCGAGGCCGAGCTCGCGCCTCTGCGCGCCAACGTCAAAGAACAGGTCAGTCTGGCTGGGTGCACTATCATAATATATCGTCACCATATGCTCCTGCGCACCCACCCCTGCATGTCCACAGTGTGCTCATCACGAATTTGCCAACTTGTTCGAGCGATTGCGTTATACTTACTTACGTATTTCAGGGAGACTTGGTGAGAAAACTCAAGGCGGATGGAGCACCAGAGTTGGACGTCAAGAAAGCCGTGGCGGAGCTCAAGCTCCGCAAAAAGGTGCTGGAGGACAAGGAACTCTCGTTGGCTCCCGACTCCGCGACCTTTGACAGAGCGAGAATGGAGGATCTACTGAAACGACGATTTTTCTTTGATCAGTCCTTTGCTATTTACGGAGGGATCACTGGCCAGTATGACTTTGGTCCCATGGGTTGTGCCTTCAAAGCTAATCTACTGGGCGCGTGGAGGAACTTCTTTGTACTGGAAGAGCAGATGTTGGAAGTCGACTGTTCGATCTTGACGCCTGAGCCTGTACTCAAAGCTTCCGGACATGTGGAGCGTTTTGCAGACTTGATGGTGAAGGATACGAAAAATGGAGAATGCTTTAGACTTGATCATTTGATAAAAGCGCATTTAGAGAGGGTATGCGCGGATAAAAAAACAAGCGAAGAGACCAAGCAGGAGTGCGAAGATATTGTTATTAGATTGGATGGAATGACTAAGGATGAGATGGATGCTGTTCTTAAGAAGTTTAATATCAAATCGCCAATCACTGGGAATGATCTGACCGAGCCTATTGAGTTTAATTTGATGTTTGCCACTCAGATCGGACCCACGGGTTTGATCAAAGGATTCCTAAGGCCAGAAACGGCTCAGGGTATTTTTGTTAATTTTAAGCGTCTTCTCGAGTTTAACCAGGACAAATTGCCATTTGCTGCGGCACAAATCGGAAATTCCTTTAGAAATGAAATTTCTCCGAGATCTGGTTTGATCAGAGTACGAGAGTTCACGATGGCGGAAATCGAACACTTTTGCGATCCCATTGATAAGAAGCATTCAAAGTTTGATTCAGTGAAAGATACCACGCTGCTGCTGTACTCAGCCTGCAATCAGATGGATGGCAAGAGTGCAGAATATTTAACCATTGGCCAGGCAGTGGAAAGCGGTCTTGTAGCAAATGAAACTTTGGGATATTTCATGGCCAGAATCCAGAAGTTCCTTGTCAAAGTAGGAGTGGTCCCTAAAAAATTAAGGTTCAGACAACACATGGGAAATGAAATGGCTCATTATGCCTGTGATTGTTGGGATGCAGAATGTCTAACTTCTTATGGTTGGGTGGAATGCGTTGGATGTGCCGACAGGTATGTATATATTCTCACGTTTGAGTGTGCTTTTAGCTATTTCATTTTAACTTTGTTATTAATGGCGTAATTTCAATTAACAGGTCAGCTTATGATTTAACTCAACACGCCAAGGCCACTGGAGTGAGATTAGTTGCTGAGAAAAAATTATCACAGCCCAAAACAGTTGACATATGTGAAGCTGCTCCCAACCGCGGCGTCATAGGAAAAACTTTTCGAAAGGAAGCAAAAGTCATACTGGATGCACTTGCCGAGCTTGAAGAAAAAAATCTCGGCATTTTGGAAACAAATCTCAAAGATAATGGAAAATATGAACTAAAAGTATCTGATGCTAGTTATGAAATTACAAAAGACATGGTGGAAATTAAAAGATATCAGAAAACGGTTCATGTTGAAGAGTTTGTTCCTTCGGTAATTGAGCCGTCCTTTGGTATTGGTCGAATAATGTACGCGGTTTTTGAACATAATTTTAAAATGCGTGACGGTGATGAACAAAGGAGGTACTTTAGTTTACCACCAGTTATAGCACCCTTAAAGTGCTCCGTTCTACCATTAAGTGGAAATGCTGAGTTTGTTCCGTTTGTCAAACAGTTGTGTAAGTTTAATTTTTCAAACAATACTCATAGTAGTAATAAAACAACGGTGATTATAATTTAATGCTATTGTATGCAACTTGCAGCTCAAAATCTGACAAAAGTTGACGTGTCTCATAAAATTGATGACTCCTCTGGTAGCATTGGTCGCCGGTACGCGAGAACAGATGAAATTGCGATTCCCTTTGGTATTACAATAGATTTTGATTCTCTGAAAGAACCTCACAGTGTAACTTTGAGGGAAAGAGACAGCATGAGCCAAGTTAGAATAAACGTAAGTAAAACAATTTTTCGGTAGTTTAACAACTGCGATTAAATACTAATGATAAACTATTTCATTGTGCAGCTAGACGTATTACCAGTCATCGTGAGGGACCTATCCTTGGGAAAAATCACGTGGTCTGAGGTCGAAGCAACGTACCCCAAGTTTGTACAGCAAGAATCGACGGAGGCTTAAGTTGCAGGTGCTAGAATATTTGGAACATTGCCATGATCAAACGCGCGATGAAAAACCAGTCCCGTTTTGTGGGACAAAGATTCGCATTTTTATAAAACAATCTCAAAATCCAACTGCATTTAATCTATAAGATACACATAGTATTTTCAACTCAGCTTATTTATTTTTCAAGTACCAAACAATAAAGGTTTCATAAGCCGTGCAAAACGCTCTCTCATGATTCATTTGCGCAAAACTTTTTTCCAAGTCAAAAAAATTCACTCTGCATAGATAAAAATCATGATCCGCAGAGCCGGTTGGCCAAAGAGGGGTGCGCTGAAACGGCCTCGAGCATGCGGTTGGCGAAATTCGGAGCGCGGGACCGCACGGGGGACTCCGATTGGCGCGGCTCGCGGCAGTCCAGCCAAATATAAGCAGCCGGTGCTGCTGCTGCTCTGTGCTGATGTGTTTACTGCTGGAGCAAACAGCACTGTGTCAAAGTGTCGAATGTTGACCTGCCGTGGCGAAAAAATGTATAAGTACTGTGGCAACTTGCGGTTTTTAGGCGATTTTTCTACGAAAGAATTTTGGCGATTTTTTTTAAGAAGAAAAAAATTATGGCACGATAATATTGCTTTTTCTGTAACGTATTTTAATTACGTTGGTATGAGTTTATGTTGAGATCATTGGTTCAGAATGAGCCTGGTCAGCCTGGTAGTATAACACATTATACCATCCACTATACCCTAAATAACTCTCATAGACACAAATCCTTTCTGATTGATTGAATTCGACTTTGTGGCAGGGTATTACACACAAACACGTTTAAAGCATCGGACTTCAGTAAAGTTTCAGTCAGACAGTACGTCTGCATCTTCTCTTGAGTACTAAGCTGCTGAGAGGTTGTAGTATAATATTTGAGTAAATATTTTTGAAAAAGAAATCAATATTTTCCTTATTATACGTATGTATAGTAGCTATTACAAAGACTTTTAAAAGATTTTCGACAATAATAGCATTCTTACAGTAATTATGACTCTTTTAAATCAAGTTCGTTACATGAGTCATGACTGTATAATTATTATGTTGATAAATGTTCGTATGTACATAATATACTGTGATGCGAGATTACGGGTGCGTTCTCGGAAATCTTGGGTATTTTAAACATGTACTGACTTATTTTTACAAACCACCACCATTATTTATAAACAATGAATGTTAACGCTGTTCGGTGACTGATTGTTCGAACTGTAACATCATCCTGTTCATTCAATTGGATGTTTCATGTATGCTGATTGAAAGGTCCATTTGCATTGATTTGTACTTAGTGATTTTTTTTGGCGATTTTCGATTTAAAATTTGCCGGATTTGATGAATTTTATCGACTTTTCACCGTCAGGTGGCGACACGCGCTTAAAAAAAAAAAAATCCTGGACACCCTGGCCGTGTAGCGGACGAACGCTGAAGTGTTGACATTCATCATGGCGGCATGTCGTCAGTGCTGTGCTGTGTCGTGGTGAGTCTTTCCGAGGGCCCGAGGCCCGCACCGCCGTGTAACCGCGCCCAGGGGAGTCGCGAGCCCCGAGCCCTGCTGCTCGGCTCGCCGTTCCGAAGGTTCTCCGGGGCCGCTGCTCCTCCTGGGTCCCGATTATCCTCGCCCCGAGGGCCACTGCTGGCCGCCTCGTCCCGACCATCCGTGGTTCCATTGCTCCGTCTCACTCTCTTTCTCCTTTTTTCTCTCTCCCTCTTTTCCCCTCGTACTTATAATATTCTCTCTCTCCCCGCATCGAACCGAAGAGAAAAAAAAACTCCGAGATTCCTCCGACCGACTGCTGTTGCTGCTGCCGCTCGGTCTACTTACTTGTACATACTTATTATATCGGAGTCCCAAATACTTATACCCACAAGGTAACGAGTCTCGTGCATTTCGCGCGTGCTCCATCGCTCCGTCTCCGCTGGGCCCCTTTTGTGCGCGTTCACGTGCTGCTGCTGCGTATTGTGTATTTTGTTACCTGCTGCCCATCAACCATTTCGTATATATATAACGTGTGTATCCTGCTCCGAAATATCCCCCCCCCCCCTCCCTCTTTGCCTTTTTTTTCACACTGCAGTCCAAAGGACGTCGTCGTCGTCGGTTGTCCTCTCCCTGCTGCTGCTGCTGCTGCTGCTGCTGCTCTGCTCTCGATATTTCAATGTAACTCGCTTCTCGGGAGGATATAGCTCTGCCTATAGCATTCAATGTCGTATGTGAATATTTCATTTCGGTTACAACGATCATTTTGAGAGTACTTATTTACTTGCCTATAGTCGTACTGTGTCGCAAAAATTCGGCAGCCACGGTGGCCACCACGTTCCTATACCCGTCTCTCTCCTCGGGCTCCGTTTGTTTCCTGCGTGCTTTAAAATTGTCATCCAATGATGTCCAACGTTCCCATCGACAAGAGTTGACCTAGAAAAATGTTGGACAGTCATTGGACGCAGTATTTTTATCGAATGATAAATTTAAAAGCCTTTTTAATAATCGACCTTGTTTTTTTCTCTCTTTCAGCTTGTGTAATTGTTAGTTTAAGACACTTTTGAAACAACATCCACCACAAATTTAACTTTTGAAAACAGAAGAACAAAAAGAAAAGGACAATATAGAAATTACAGAAGCAGCACAACCACACTCAGCACGCATTGAGGACATCTGAGGATTTTAAATCAACATCAACCTTTATTCTTTGATACCTTTGACATTTTTTATTTGTACCTTATTACAAGGGATGACTGATGTTTAAGCAAAAACGTGAGTTTTCTCTCTATTTTGATTATTTTTTTATGCTCCAAATATCATAGTCATCATCAGTATCAGTGATTTGAAAAATAATTACGCAGTAACAAAGTTGTTCGTTGCCTTTTAACAAAGAATTTGAGTGCATGTGAATGGAAAGTATCGTCACTGGCATCCATGTACGCTGGTAATTTTATACACTCTAAAAGAATCGGTGATACATAATAACAAATGATATAATGTTCAGCAGACCTAACGTGTGAAATTCATTTGAGTATAAAATATTAAAAACTGTTGAAGGGTAGGAAGAAGAAAAGTATATGCCAATTGCACTTTTAAAGTTTCAAAAAGTGCCAACCAATCAAAGCTGCTTGCCTTAAAAATCAGTGCTTTCTCAATGAATGGTATTGATGATACGTGAAACAATATATAAGGTGACTACCAAGTTGCAGCTGTGAGGATACAACATTGGCCTTCCTTCCGATTTTCGTGCTTGGAAAAGAAAGGAAGGTAATTGAAGTTTTTGGGTGATACTTCTTCAAGAAGCTGCTCTTCCTCTTTCTCAAGTTTTCGTAAAATCGTTTAGTAATAATATTAAAAAAGTAAAAAAAAAAAATAAAAACGAAATATATAAGGTACCAAGAACCATTCTGTGATATATATGTTAACACTTAAATAATTGAAAAGACTAAAATTTTTAAGTATAAGTATAATATGATATCATGAATGGCTGATAAGGCCATCAAGAGCTAGGGGCGAAAAGGTTTGACTGATCATTTCCACCAGCTGCAACGAGAAAAAAAAAAATAAACAAAAAGACAGTTATACATACAAAAAAAATATACTTTGAAATAGAAGGGAGTGTTATTAAAATTATTATAAAATTCAAGACATGTCCAACAATCCTCAGTGGAAACCATTCCAGCCGCCGATCATGAACTCTGACCCAGCAATATTAGAATACAAGTCCATGTCCATTTCAAGCCCCAAAGTTAACAGTGGTACTCAGCAAAATAACAGTTATCGGAATGGTACCAACTACAGCGGTGATTATATGGACTCGCCTTCTGCTTGCGGAAAAAATTCTGCAACTTTTAACGATTATACAGGCGCACAAACGTCTCCTCGCAATGGAACATCAAGATTTTCGTCTACAACTTATAATAATCTGGAAACAAGTGGAAATTACTCAGGGGAGCCAGTGTCAACAAATAATTCTTATCAAGATCAGTCCTCGAATCAGGGAACGCGCGAAACTGGCATCATCGAAAAACTTTTGGTAAGAAGAAAATTACCTAACAATTGAACCTTCCAATAGGAATATAATTTATCTCTTTTCCTTTTGATTTCAATTACAGCATTCTTACGGATTTATTCAATGTTGCGAGAGACAAGCAAGACTGTTTTTTCACTTTAGCCAATTCAGCGGTAATATTGAACATTTGAAAATTGGAGATCCTGTAGAATTTGAAATGACATACGATCGTAGAACTGGAAAACCGATTGCTAGCATTGTTAGCAAAATTGCACCCGAAGTGGTAAACAATTTTTTGTTGTCCTACTTGGCTGCTCCAAATTTTTGTTAATAATTGTTCACTGTATTTCCGATGTCTTCCAGGTATTAAGTGAAGAACGAGTCACAGGTAACGTAACTACGGAATTGCAAGCTAATGGTGATTCTCAGGGTCGGATAAGTTATGAAAACAGAGGCGAATGTTTTTTTCTACCGTATACCAAAGACGATGTGGAGGGGAACGTAACTCTGCGTAACGGCGATAAGGTTTCATTTCAAATCGCTACTAATCAACGGTAAATACAATTCCACAAATTTTGTGGCATCATTATTAATTTATTCACTTTTAATCCGCAATTCATTTTGCAGTGGTAATTTGGGAGCATGTCACATTAGATTAGAAAATCCGGCCCATCCTGTCCGTTATCGTGGAGTTGTATGTTCAATGAAGGAAAGTTTTGGTTTTATTGAAAGAGCCGATGTTGTTAAAGAAATATTCTTTCACTTTAGTGAAGCCAAGTCTATGAAAGAAGAGTTGAGGCTTGGTGACGATGTTGAATTCATTATACAAACGCGAAACGTAAGAATAGCATCGTAAAGCAGAATTTTTTCGTAATTTTGGTTCAAGCTCTATTTAACATACAGTAATATTTTTAGGGTAAAGAAGTAGCTTGTAATATAACAAAGTTGCCGCCAGGATCAATTATTTTTGAAGAAATCAGCGATGAAGTTATTAAAGGACAAGTTTTGAAGCCACTTGAGAGAGGAACTTCAGCTAGACACCAAAGTGATCCACTACCAGGTCGCATTCGTTATAGAGCACCTGATCACTCGGAAGTGGAAGTGCCTTTTGGTGATAAAGATCAAAAGGGTGACTTTACATTAAGGTGAATTAAATATTTGGATGGTGGAGATGGATCAATTTTATTTCGATTTTTCCAAAGTTAATGATGGTTTTTGTTATGGTTGTAGACATGGAGACTGGGTTCAGTTTAGAATTGCTACGGATACCCGAGATCAATTAAAAAGAGCTACCGAAATATCACTTTTGCCTGAGTCTTTTTCGGTCTCTGGTGAAAGACGCGAGCAAGGCGTTATCGCTGCTTTGAAGGAAGGTTTTGGTTTTATTCGTTGTGTTGATCGTGAATCAAGACTTTTCTTTCATTTTAACGAGGTGCTAGACGTTGACAGAGAAATCAGTGTTGGAGATGAAGTGGAGTTCACTGTCATACAAGTATTTATTTCTCAAATGTTGGCTATCTTAGACGCTGAAAAGATAAGTACAAAGTCAATAAATCATTTCAGGATCCTTCTTCGTCATTTTCCAATACAAGACAAAGCGGCATTCGATTGAAGCACTTGCCATCAGGTAGTGTTCAATTTGAAACTATAATAGAATCTGATATTATGGGTACTGTAGTTGAGGATATAAATGGAAACGAGCCTGGGCTGATAGGCTACCTCAAGGATGATCAAGAAAAGAAAATTATATTTTTTGCTAAAGATTGTAAATCCAAGAATATCCCGAAACTGAATGATAAAGTTTGTATTTAATTTCTAAAGAGTGAAAATTTATGACAATGAAAATTGAAAAGTTTAAAAAATTTTGTGTTAAAAAAAAAATTACAATCACAGGTCCAATTTAGTGTCTGCCAAGTAAAGCGTAATAAGGAACTTGTTGCTGTAGATATTTCACTTTTAAGTCCTAGCGGAGAAAAAATTCAGAATGGAAATAAGAAATCTAATGGACAAGTTCTTCAAGGATTCATTGCTGCTCTCAAGGATGGCTTTGGTTTTATCGAAACTATTAATCATGATAAAGAAATATTTTTTCACTTTAGGTAAATATGAATTCAATTACACCCGTAAAAACTAAGAATCGGGAGAAAAGCATGATTTTCTTTAATTTTCTCCAAATAATTTCAGCTACTTCGATGGAGACGCAAGCAACTTGGAATTGGGTGCTGAGGTCGAGTGCAGTGTAGGCTTGGGAAACAACAACCGAGGATCAGCTGGTGGCTGCACCGCTGCCGACTCTGTGCGACTGCTACCAAAAGGCACGATTCCTAGACCAGCTGTGGATGGTGATGTGCTCGATGGCACTGTGCTTCGTCCACTGCGAAGCGCCAATCCGGACCAGCCGGAGTACGCTGGTTTGATCAAAGTGAATCCAACGAGCGCGGACGAAGAAACGCCGGAGTATGAGTTCGGCATAATGGGCTTGTCGAACAAGCGTGAGCTCCTGCAGATCGGGGACCCCGTGCAGTTCCAAGTTGACTCGGATGGAAACGCCTGTAACATCGTGGCTGTGAGAAAAAAGCGCAGGGCCACCGTTGATGCTGTCAAAGGTCCGTTTGGCTTTTTAGCCTACGAAGTCGACGAAGGCAAAAAGTTATTTTTCCACATGAGCGAAGTCTGCGATAATGCAAAGCTGCAGCCCGGTGATCAAGTTGAATTTGTTCTTGTCACGAATCAGCGTTCCGGCAAATCTTCTGCCTGTAATGTCGTCCGTTTAAAGTAAGAGACTCGCTTCGAGTTTTGATATTTTCCTAAAAGTTGCTTTGCATTTTTACAGCAATTATCAATCTTGATTCAATTTTTTTACAGCGATGCTGTACAACAACAACGACCGGAGCGACTAATAAATCGATTGCGTACGGTATCTTTGGATGACTCTGGGCCAAAATTGATCGTTGTCAGACAGCCAAAAGGTCCAGATGGAACAAAGGGATTTAGTCAAGAACGGGCGCAACGCGTACCAGGTGCCATCGAAGAGTAAAAATTAACCAATAAGGGGAATCAAGGGAAACGAGACGTAACTACAGATTACACCCATCTTACTGTTTTTCGTCCATGCACGTATCGACGCCGAGATTCACGTATTTAATGATAATTATTATTATTATTATTATTATTTTCATTGTTAAAAAAAAAGAAAAAAGAAATTGTAATGACAACGCGCTGAGAAAGAGATTATATTTTTTTTTTTTTTTTTTTTTAAGGGGACATTGTTCAACCCCTCCTTGTACAATGAAGAAAAATACACACAAATACAATGTTAGTAGTTTTATTAAAGTCGCGAAAAACGCCTTTATGAAATCATTGTAAGCAAGGAAATAATAAAAATTCGGACGCAATTTAGGGTTATGAATAAAAAAGAAAAAAATTAACAGCTTATAACAAAGTTGCAAAAGTATACGTAAAAAATAAAAATCATTTATAATATAACGAATGAAAGTAGGCACGGGCTTTAACGTTCAAAAAAATTTAAATCAAAGCAACACGACCTACGATCGTCTGTTTTGAGACAGTAAATTTTATGTCTGTCTTTATAAAAATGTTAATACTATTTTTTATGTTATGATATTTTGGGATCGTATTTTTTTCTACCCAACAAAACGAGCTATTTTGTGTTCTTATTCCGGCAATGAAAAATCAATTGAGAATAAAATGAAGTTTTAAACTATAAAATGATCGACATTGGTCAAGAGAAGTAGAATCTCCAAGCATGTGTCTACGTTTCATTGATCAATGCAGTCAGACAATATGTATAAAAAGAAATAAATGCTGAGCAGTGTATGCGGGTGTTCATACGAGCTCACCCTCAAACGTCACACCGAAATAAAAATGAAGCAAAAAGTAATCATGCCAACTTGTATGCACACCTGTTATTGAGTTCCTGTTGCAGACTCGTGTAAAATCAAATTCAAATTGTAATTTTGTTGAAATTTTTTAATTTCACTGATAAAAAGTGTTGCCTACAGTAACAAGTAACAACGAGCAAAATTGTCAGCTCGTAAAATGAACAATAAATAAAAAAAAAAAAATAAAATAAAAAAAAAAAAAAAAATAAATAAATAATCACATTTCAATCGTAAAGTTCACCATCGTTGTCTTTGATGAATCGTGAATGAGAATATGTCAACAAAGTTTTAACAATAAATTTAATCCAACAGTGGTGATATTTTTTTCATCCGATTAAAGATAAAGTAAAAACAAATATAAATAATGTATAAAGTAAACAGAATGAAAGAAAGCTGAGTGCTTGTTATAATTTTGTCTCGAAAAAAAAAGAAAAAAAAAAGAAACCGTAACGTACTGTAAATTTTTGTTTGATTAATAAAAATTGCGAGCATCAGAATAAGCCAAGTCGAATTCATTATAACTTGAACATTCATTCGTTCTTTATTTAATTTTGTAATGAAAATCGTAAAATTGCTCCAATATATACCTATTATGTACAAAATTTTTACATCTAGTCAGTTATTTATTTCGTAATTGTCAATAACAGTTTTGAGTTTTTTAGTTTTCATACTGTAACACATTCGTGTGGAATGGAACCAACAGGGCCACGATATTGTGGGTTTTCTTTATTGGGACACGCTGAAAAGAAAAAAGAAATCAAAATCAATGATTTTCTTTTGTTTTTCGTTATACTTATATGAGTGAAATTTTATGTTTACGTTTGTCGCAATGTGCTCCATAATGATCTGTTCCTGCGCACGAGCAGACGTATCCAGGCTTTGAAGCAATTTGAACGCAGGCGCCTCCATTCAAGCATCTCGAGCTGTGAAAGCAAGCATTGTGCCGTTCTCCTGAAGAAACGATCATACTTGTTAGAAAGTAAATCACGAAGCTCACTTGGATGGAGTATACAAAAAAGAAACATTGTGTATACATACCCCTAAGTGCGAGCTTGCAGCTTCCCATGTCTTCGTATCTGTACTCGGATTTACACCCAAAGCCGCAAGAACATTGACCTTCGGAAATTCTGCACCCTCTTCTCATTTCATCCGTTTCGCAGGCTCGAACCAATTGAAATTCTGTAAATGGAAAATCACGCTCATCGGGAAGGTAATACAGTAAAGTTTTAGCCAAGGAATTATCGCATGATTGTCATTGAATGAGATTTAACCAATGATATAAATATATAACGGTGAGTTCATAAGTAATACACTTTATCAGCTCGTTTTCATTACAAATATGTAAATACGACCGTACGGTCGAACGCTATGCACGTCAAAGTATATACTACGTGCCCTAAAAGATATGAAAAGAGGAGAAATTGATAAGAAAGGGTGTCGGCGGCAATCGCAACGACCGGATGCAATCGCCCGAGCGTTTCCCGCGTGCTCTCGCGATAATCGTTGTACGCCAGCTCTCTCTCTCTCTCTTCCACTACTTAACTTTGACTTTTCAGATATACGAATTCCGGACTCATTCTCTTGCGTCAAGTGGGCGTAGTTAATGGACTTTTTTTTATTAAATATAAGCTCTATTTCTAACGTAAAATGCGAATAAATAAAATGAGTAAATGGGAAAAACCAATTATAGCGAGAAGAAAAACAACGATTGGCAGAGCAGATCTTCGCATGGTTGTGGCGAACTTGTCACTTGTCAGAGAGAATAAAACTTGAACTTGATGATCCTGAAACAAATCATACGTATATGTATAGCTTTATGTGGTGAAGAATTCAAAGTAAACTTGTTTTTTTTTTTTAAATGTGATTTACACCAATAATTAATAATAGAGAATTTTTTTTTCAAGTTTCGCATTGAGACTATTTTATTTTTAGATGACTACGCTTGACGGGCATTTAATATCGTTTTCAAATATGTAAAAAAGTGATCTTCTGTACGTTGCATGGCTAAGTCGACTGCATTCATTGGAGGATTGAAAAATTATAGCATAAATGTCCGTTAAACCCTACATATAGGATAGGCTCATATACGTTTTTTATGAATAATGATTAATTTAAAAACTGTCTATAAGTGACTGTATTCAAGTATACTTGTATACAATATTTAGAAATACTCACGGGCTACACTCCTTCGTCAAGCAGACATTTTTACAAACTGGCGAAAATAGGGTAAATTTTTTTATTTTGCTACAGTTATCTTGTGTCCGCTCCAAAATAAATAAACAATTTAAAAAAAAAAAAAGCTCAATACTGAAACTTATAGGTATTTTCAATTAAATTTAAAAAATTAAATTTATACGTGAATGGTTGTAGGCGCAGATCTAAAAGAAGCGAGGCGCGCTTTGAGAGTCCCTAATAAAGACTGAAAGTCAAAGTTGGCTTTGTGAACGACGGAAGGCCAATGGGAAAAAAAGAGACATCGTAGCCGTCTACAAACTGTGCGTGGGGTGCGTTGACTGTCTCGGCGTCCAGCTGTCGAGCAGCAAACATGCATGCGAGAACTGCGAGATAAATGCCCCCTTCCTCTCTCTTTTTCTCGCTGTGACTTCTCCGAACTCTTGCATCTGTGCATTTCCTCCTTCCAATCTTCTTCGTTTAAGCTTTTGTCTCGTCTTTTTTTAATTTCAGTTTTTTTTCCGTCGCTTGCCCTTGCTGTCCTCAATGCAGCCTCAGCATCTTAACAAGATATATTCATTTTTTAATCTGTAAGTACACGCTACGCTGCTTCTCTCTTATTATCAATCGGCAAATCATAGAAAATGAAAAAATATTTTTCATATTTTTTCAGTTAATATTTTTAAAAGCATTTGATTATTACAATCCCAGTGATGTTTGTCTTTGAAAATTTTTAAGCATAGAGTTAGTCGAATAAAAATAAACTAACATTATACGTTCTATAATGACTCCTGAAATTAATTTCTTGCTCTTAAAATTAAGTTTCCAAGTTCGATGTACGGGGCTTTTATTAAAATAATCCACTTTTTTAATAAGAAATAATTTATTGAAAAAAAAAGTTGTAAAAATCTTATGATTAATATAAAATTTATTAAAAATACGACGTTGCGCCGTAATAACATTACACTTATTTATAGTCTTAATTATAATGTTTGACATAATTAAACAACAAACTCCTTGCACATTATCTCTTTCAAAAACAAAATGTTAGCGATACATTTCTTTAATCGACTCTCCTCTTGCATGATTAAATTCTGTAAAAAAAAATTTATTGATTGTATTAAAAATGAGCAAATGTAACAAATTTGAAAAAAGTACAATATTTAAAAAGAAGTTTACATGAACGTTTGATCATGCTGTTCGTGGATCATTGTTGATCTTCTGACGTATAATTCGCGCATAAGACCATCTTTCTCTTGTTCCAAAAGTGCTATACGATGACTTTTTTTACTGACTTCCTGTGTATTAATTGAAAAATAATTGAATATAATATTAGAAGAAATTCGATTAATATGATCATTATCCGACGCACCTCATTCAGCCTATGATTTTGTTGTTTTAATCTCGACAACATATCCGCCGACGTTGGAGAACTCAAAAAAGCCAGATTCATGTGAAATGGCAAACCACCTCTTTCCCAACCACTGATTAAAGCAGCTAGATGTCTATTTACTTCGAGAACTCTAGCTTTCTGAAGTTCCAGTCTTTCTTGTTGTGCTTCAGTCCATTGTTCCTTAATTCATATTGAAATTATCGTACAATACTGATGCGAATTTAGGAATATATTTTTTAATAATTTAAAAACATACCACGTGTGAACCCATTCTTCCCAAATGTTGAATTTTTTCTTGAGTAATAGAAATCTGCTTCAAATACCAATCTCTTGCATTTTCAACTGCTGTTAGACCTTGAATCAATACATCTTTTTCTTGTTCTATTTGCTTCATTCTCTTCATCTATAACAGAAAATTTACTTGAAAAAAAAAACAAAAATTCAAACTTGCTAGACACTTAGCAAAGGCTTTTGGATTTTTGTTTGTTTAATAGGATGTATAGAGTTGTTATTTACCATGTTGTAGTCAATACCATTCTGCAAAGTATGCCTTCTCGGTTCTCTCCGTCGACTGGGCAATTTTTTATTTATAATTAATCCCATTTGCCAGTTTTGTAAGGCTGTGCGTATCTCTGATTTATCAAAACTTCTATCTGCACTCAAAACTCTACTTTCCAAAGCAGCACCTGTGCGAGGAGGTTTTGGCGGTCCGTAAGCTGAAATGATATCATTTAATCATATGCTACTGTAAAAACCGTTAGAACCTGAGTGAAAAAAAAAATGTATACTTTTCAAAAGTTTGGAATCAACAGACAGTCTAGTGTCAACTTCTTTTGCTCTACCTGGCAACTGTGGCATACTGAGTGTCCTCTGCTGTGAAATAACGTTATTTGGCCTGATGGTGGCCGTGTTTGGCGAGGTCCAGGCTGATTTATTTTGATTATCGAGCACAGGGGCAGAAGGTGGTCTGTTTGGCTGAGAAGCATCCAGTTTTTTCGACTCACTCTCAGCTTGGGCATGCAGTAAACATATTTTTAGACCAGCGCAAAACCTCTCAAACGACAGTAGACCATTGGCTGGAGTGACCTTTTTCAACCCATCCAAGACTCCCTTGGGCAGTCCAGATGCACCATCATCCCGCCAACGAGCCTCAATATCTGCATAATTGACATAACCTGGGGATGATGGGAGTTTAGCTTTAGCAATGTTGTGGCTACACGTTGTATGCTTTAAAAAACTCGCTGTACTTAGTAATTGGGCATGAAAAAAGCTTACCCGTGTTTTGGTCGTCCATTATATCGAAAAGAGTCCGCATAGCGGAAACAAAATGCTTTGGTAATCCATCGATACTGGATTTACTGATTTGGGCCATTTCAGCTGTTGGTGGAAGTAAAAATTTAATTGTTACTCTCAGAAAAAAAGATATTTAAAATATAATTAGGAATGTTCGCCCAACAAGTATACTGACGTACTGACGAAATCATGTAACATAAACAAGCAGCAGCTATAGTCGAGTAACGGATGTAAACAAACAAAAAAATCTTCACTACGTATGCTGATAAGGCGTGCCAACGCTCTCCTATACACATACATACGCAATATACCCTACCATTAAATATAATGAATACTACGGATCAAAGGAGAAAAAACAACTCACCGATCGCTTACAACATAAATTATTTACACACCTTTTCAAGAAAACCACAGGTGGTTGCTCAATAACATATTTTAAGTAGTATACAGCAACCTCCGATCTCCGAATCTCCGATCATACGTCCGACCATACCACGACTGTCTTCGACCTACACGGCTGCACAACTGTGGCCTGTGCGCACAGTAACACAGTTCGCTATGTCAACAGTCAACACTCAACAAATGTATCATTCAGACGGTCAGTGAATCATTGGCGCGCTTAACTTACATACTTAATGTTTTTGACGGGAAAATCTTTCCTATACTTAAGTACATTGTAAGTATTTGTAATTTTTTTAATTTAGATCACCTGTCACCAGCGAATCAGACCTTCATGAACGTCATATTGAAAACTAATATATGGAAAAATATACTCCAATAATTGTGGAGATATAGTTATTTATATTTTTTCAACAACAATTACTGCTTTGCTATGATTTTCATGATAAAAACATGAAAAAATTAAAATTAAAATTATTTTCATGATAAAAAATTATGCGTACAACTGTATGTTTTATAATGTTCAATCAAGTTTATTTTTACACACAATTGGGATTTACAATTTATTTTCGGACATAAAAAACATAATTTAATCATACACACATTGAATTGCACAATCAAATGATTGTATTAATATTATCATCATTGTAATCATCATTTATTATTATTCAACAATCAATTAAATTATCAGCCGTGTATATATTATTTGTACAATCTAGCTACTTGTACATCTTTTTTTTTTTCTTTTTTTTTCAACAATTTTATATACGTATACTAACAATAAACATTCAACTATACTAAATCGACTAGCGACGCATTTAAATGTGTTGTTGTTCAATTTTTTTTGCGTGCATTGAAAGAACAAATTAAAAACAAAAAAAATGGCATGCTAAAAAAAATTGGCGAAGCAGTGGATTAGGAAGCCTCGCGGGTCTACGGATGGCCCTCGGGCTTGGGATCGCGATTGGGGCTCTTGTCGTCGGAGTCGCTGCCCGAGTTCGAGCTCGACGAGTTGTTGCCGGTCTCGAGCTGCAGATCGATGCCCCGGGTCAGCAGATTCGTGATCTTCTCGACGTTGACGCTCTCGTCCTGCTCGTGGATCTTGCGCAGAGCGTTGGACACGATGCACAGGTCGCCCCGGAGCTCGCTCACGACGGCCGTTATCTTCTGCGCGTCCGTCAGCACCTCCACCGACTGCGTGTACGGGTTGTAGCGCAGACCGAACGGGCGCTTTATCTGGTTCGCGAACTGCCTGCAACAATTTCTCACATGGGTCGTTTCACGAAATACTTAGTATATTACGCCCCGAGGGAGGAAAAGTAAAGAATGCTCTAGATTACACGTGTATTGCCATCACCCGAGGCGAAGCCGCCAATGGTATAAGTTTTCTTCACAAATGTGCATCTCTCCAGGGCGGTCCGTGGGCCCGAGGGCGCTTACGAAGCAACGCCCGAGGGACTGTTGGGACGGTCCTGGCCGGATGCACATGCGTGGAGAATGCTATTTTTCCTACCGAGGGTGTACCAGGGTCCAAAAAAGGCCCCTAGGTAGGAAAATGATCTTTATTACACTGTTGGTTTCGTTTATTTGACAAAAAAAAATCAATTATTTTATTTTAATGTATCAATGCAACCTTGAGTTCCTCCAATTTTAATACTGTTGGTGATAATTGTCTTGCTAATCCCCTCAATGGTATAACGACCTCTATCCTTGAGCTCTCAATTGCTAGAATTTCATTAAAATTCGATATGATATTTGGTATTGATACTTAGAGCCTTGCTAAATTATTGTTTCAATTTTTAATTAGTAGCCGCAAAGTTATAATTATCAACGCAAGATATGAATTTTATGGCACAAATTTGATTTTGGATATCGTGTTGGTGTTTTTGCTACACAGGGTTACATTTGGTGTTTCCCCTTGTTTCAAATCTGAGAAGTGCAGAATAGTGCGTAAAAGTAAAGTAGATGGATGAAATTGACGTAACAAAAGTGCAGAGAGATAAGTATGGGGTACTATAAATATTCATAAAAATTTTACAAAAATTTGCCGAAATGCATGAACATTAATATCTTGCTTCTGAGGCAGAGTAACGTCACCAAGTTAAGTATCCTTTGAATTATGTGAAACTCTCAATGTTTAATTCATTATCGGTAGAACGACCTTTAATATTTTTGTAAGTATTCAAAAAATTTCTTTGGAATCTGTATTGATTAGTGTGATTTTTTTTTTTTTTTTTTTAGAGGACTAAAACCAAGGTAAAGCTAAAAATAAAAAAAATAGTTTTTTTTGGTATGTTTATTAAATTTAAACGGGTTGTAAGTCCTTTACAAATAGAAAACTATTCGTTTATTATTTAGTCTTCCGACGGTTTGAACAAAATATAATCCTAGGATTCCACTGGACAGTAGTTGCAACAACACTTAGCATCCGTTGCATGCGTTCTATCGCCAGATGGTAATGGTCCAACATCTATCCATTTTCTTGAACATTTATTAATTTTGCACTTGTCAGGGTTTTTCTTGCATTTACTCATACTACATTCCTGTTGACATGTTGGACACTGACTTAGTGCTATAATTCAAAAAATACAGAATTACGTAATTTTTCCTTATACTAATTATAACTTTATTTTTATATCCTAAACATTTTATTATTTTTTATCTATTATTAAAAACAATAAACATAAAAATAATTTACTCTATAAATTTCTTATGAATAAAATGCGCTTGAATTGTTTTAAGTGTTTATTTCAAGAAAACTAATTTGAAAAATCTCAATTATACGAGAATGCTTCGACCACTGATCGCTTTGCATTATACTAACCCCAGAACTTTGAACAACCATACTTATTTCATATAAATTATTCGAAAAAAAAAAATCAAACAATAATTAGTCTTTTTTTAAACTACTAATCTGTATTCAAGCAGATTCTCTATCTACTCATGTCATTACGCATACAGTAACAGTATGTTGACGGATTAACTGCATGTAATGTCTCACTTGCTCGTTCTCGAAGAAAAGCGGGTAAATCAAATGATTTTCCGAAAATATAATTTAAAAAAATTTATACTCATATGTATCTGAAAATGTATGCGCACCTTAAGAATACGTAAACAAATATTTTTATTGTAATAATCAGGATTCTTAAATATTTTTATTGTAGAACCTTATCGTTTAATATGTTTCCGAGTACAACATGAAACTTTGTCTGAATTAACAGCCAAACCTTCGATTTTTACATACAAGAAAAAATAAATTCTAAGAAGTACTTTTAAGTTTTTAACGTTTTAAAACGTTTCATCAAAAACTCTTATGCAATAGCAAGTAAAACATGGTATTTCATTGATTGGACGCTCAATCGACTGGATAGTAAGAATGAGGTTTCCGTAATAAAGTGATTTCAAACATTGCAGTAAATCATCGAATATCTAGTGCAGGTGGATTGATTAAATATAACTTGTAATATATTCAAGCCGTGAGACTTTTGACTCTTGTTTCTTACACATTTTGCATAAAATTTTGTAATAAAAATCACTTACCGCTGACTATTAGTATACTTATCAAAATGAAAGCAACTAATGTATTGATTTTTAGGAAGGCCCTCATTTTACGACACTGTACGAATATTCTTTAGTCTTATTTGGTGGATAACTAACTTTACTGCCATCGTTCTCAGCCTATTTATTTAAACTCGTGCATAAGACACGTTAGTTCCATCAGCAAGATAAAGTAATTTAAAAGAAAAGAATACAGACATGCTTCAGGCAATTGATGTTGATAATATTGGTGTTGGCATTGAAGTCTGTAGAATTTTTTATTGAATTTTTTATCATGGTTCACGGTCAAATTGAAATTATCAGCTGTCAAATAAAATTTTAGCGTAAAACATGGTTTTTCAGGTATTGATTAATAAATAATATTTCTCATCAAATCGCAAACTGTTTTAAATTTTTCTTTGACTTTCTAATCCTAATGAAAATTGATGGCAGACAATTTTTCTCCAATAACCTTCAACAACCTGTAAATGTGAGCGACGATCTTATAAATTGATTCACAATATTCAACTTTACTTGTCAAATTATTGTACATGTAAAAAGGTTACAACCTTGTGCCGAAAATATATCATATTACTGTACAAACAAAAAAATTCTTTACCAAATTCGATTAGATGTGTATTTTCCAAGATATTGTCAAGTGAGAATCAATAAATTTGCATCTCAGAAAGTTTTTGAAGTAATTTTTTTCAAGCTACATTATTGATTTTTGATGAACAATGAATATCTTGAAAAGTTGGCATCGAATCCAAATTTGGTTAAGGGCTTTTTTGATGAGCTTAATCTCTTGGTATAGGTTTTTCTGCAACATTTTTGGACCACCTAGCATAATGTGATGAATATGAATATTTGAATAAATGGACCGGTACATTCACAAGCTAGCGAAAGAACAATCAAAAATTAGCAGCGTTGGGCAGAGTTAGTACCTGCTTTAGTGATCGCTGGCTGTCAGCGCTGTTTCGAGGTATTTTTTTTTTACATAATTTTCTATCAGAAAGTGCATGGTAAGGATTCAGCTTCGGAATTTAAGCCTAGGAAGTGTGACTTGAATGTCAAAAAAATTATCGAGGAAGTACCAAAAAAATACCAGTGATCTGAAGGCGGCTATGCATACCGTTTCAAAGAGCGACAGAAAATTCGCCTTGTCAGTAAGTATATGTAGTGAGCATCAAACTGTTAAGTACTTCTGTTTTTTTTATCCTACTTGTATATTTCAATACCATGCATGTTTGAACTTGGAAATTCATAAATTTAATTATTGACTCTCATTTGCTTAATATTAGGCACGACCAATGTATGGGAGTGCCTTTTATATTTGTCAGAACAAAAAGTGTAACCACTTATAAATATAGTCTATTTTCGATGAAAAACGAATTTTGGACACAATATATGGGTGGTCCGAGACTCCGAGTAGGTCCTATGGTGTATGTATGGATGTATGTATGTATGTACGTAATAAAGTTTTTAGACTAACTCACGTAATTGTCATCAGAACGGGTTGAAATTTTGTAGATAGCTTCGGGTTCAATATCTAAGCTGATGGTTTAAGTTTAAGCAAGTTTCACTGAAGGGGAAAAATCCCGAACACTTTTACTACAGTGGTCCGAAGAAGAAAGAACAGTTTTTTTTGCCACAACTTTTAACGCATGCATTTTACACGTTTGCATTGTAAGACAAAATTATAGATCTCGATAAAACAACTTTTTGGTATCATAAAATTCATAAGTTTTACTCTAGCATGCAATGCAGATTGCTCTGTACAGAGCAAAATAGTGACGAAAACAACGAAAACATCGTTTTTTGCCCATGACAGGCAGAAATTAAAATTCTGCAACAAAGTGCTGAGTACAAAAGTTGTAGAGCTTATTTAGATCAACTTTTTTTGTCTACAGTGTCGTCCTAACGCTTTAAATGACAAAAAACGTTTCAGAAAGATCAAAATTTTAATCTTAAGATCATTTTAAAGTACCTAAATCCACTGTGTGCCATCTATGGATAAAATGTTGAATACAAAATCTGTAGATGAAACATAAATACACTTTTTTGTATTGACCATTTTCGTCAACAATGTATTTTTTATGTTTTTTACTAACAAAAACCACTCTTAAATGGAAAATTCGAGCATCTACTTTTTTAATTTACATTTATGGCAAAATTATTAAATACTACAATGGAAGATCTGTTACTAGTTTCATGAATCGTTTTTAATAATTTACTTTTTCTGTTATTACATAAGCGCTTAAATTCCCAGTGCCAGTCATAGTATAGAATCAATTCTTTAAAATGAAACATGCCTTCTTTTATGAAACTTTTTATATTTATTATAAAGCTGTATGGTTAGAAAAATGATCACCATTTGCAAATGTCAACGTATTAATACTAAAAAATCGTATTTGTTACAGAAAAATTTTTAAATTATCAAACGTATATTTCTTATCGAAACCAAAATATTTTATAATAATAATTTATGGGTCTTATTAACAATTAAATCGATTAATATTAACATGTTTTCATGCTATGTATTTTTTTATGGTTTTTTCCCACCATTATAGCTACTTAAGTGTATTTTTACGGGCACCCTCTACCACCTTGGTGTGGAGAGTGTTTACCCTAACGCCAACTATAACCGTTTTGTCCCTGTCGTGGCCCGTAACCCCGATCCCATCTTTCCCCTCACTACCCCATCTATATGGTCCCTAACTAATCCCGCACCTACCCAGAGCGCCCGCGGAGCACACCCCTGAGTTGTCCTGTGGTGCAGAACCTCTTTCCACCCCTGTACTCCATACTTCCCCAACCACAGTCCCCGTGCCTACCCTGAGCGGGCAAGGGTCCAGTCCTACACGGGACAACTCTACGCAAGCACTCTACACCTTATATCACTATAACTATATATAGTGGCTCCGTATGGTGTAGAGTGCTTGTGTAGAGTTGTCCTGTGTAGGACTGGACCCTTGCCCCCTGAGCGCCCACGGAGCCTACCTCTGGGTCGCCCTGTGGTGCAGAACTAGCCGCGATACCTGGGAACAAATCCTAGCCGGAAACAACTATGGAAAATTTTTCGCGTTGATCCGACCGGGATTCGACGAACCCGTGCCTCACTTGAGCAGCCGTACCGCAACTGACTCTTTTTCATTCTATGTATATTAAGAATTACAAAAATATTTATGAATTATATTTTTGTACTGTAAACAAAAATTGTTCTTCCGTAATAATTCTTACCTTGACGAAGTCCAGAACGGG
Source organism: Copidosoma aretas (assembly GCA_030522625.1). Classification (NCBI taxonomy): domain Eukaryota; kingdom Metazoa; phylum Arthropoda; class Insecta; order Hymenoptera; family Encyrtidae; genus Copidosoma; species Copidosoma aretas. Next base: position 34,641 of record JAPYYV010000268.1, read on the forward strand.
TGAGGAAGCTTACAATATATTTACCGTTCATAGAATTTAACTTTAAGGTGTCATTTTCTCGAAAAATAATTAACTCTCAAAAATGTATATTGTTTATTAAATCATTTGTAATTTTTTTTCCAAATATTTTAAACTAAAGGAATTACATTTAAATAAAGTCCTACAACTCGAATGACACTTTTTGCTCTGAGACATATGTACTGTATTGGTCGTGCCAATACCGTAGTGTTTTGCATAAATTTACCCACTTGTTATTTTTGCACTGGAGTAAGTATAAAGATTACGTGAGGTACAATATAAAACATAATCAGCCACAAATAAGTAAATCAGCTCATCAGCTCCTAATCGTTTGTCCAAGGACATTGTCTCTGAATATAGAGGTATAAATAAGAGAGATAACATTCATAGATGTAGCAAAAAGTTAGTCCCTAATGACAGAAAACATTAACTTAATTTTAGAATATACTATTACTTTAATTGATACTGAAAGTTAAAAAGTTCTTGGACCCTCGTAGCTTGTTTTTATCTCCAAGACTAATTTACTTTTAGGGGTTTAAAAATTTACGGCGTTTTACTTATCACCATTCAACTTCATGTTAAAACTTCTCGGATTTACTAAAAGAGACAATAAATTACTTAAAATCTTAGGGAAAAAAAAATTGTTATTAAATAAACTGGAAATACAAATTTTATGATCCGTCGAAAAAAGATTTTATGGGCTTGAGAAATTTAATTCGTTACGTATGTATCCAATTCCAGAAAAGTAAGTACCGAATAAAAAAGATAAATTCAAGTGAATGTAACTAAATTTTATGATTAGAGAATCTCAAACTAGTTTTTTTGTGGAATTGTTTATGAATATTTATAATACCCCCTATATCCCTCTACACTTTTGTTATACGTCAATTCCATCCATCTACTTTATTTTTACGCACTATTCTGCATTTTCTCAGATTTGAAACAAGGGGAAACACCAAATTTAATCCTATAGCAAAAACACCAACACGATATCGAAAATCGAATTTGTGCCGTAAAATTCATATTTTGCGTTGATAATTATGATACCAAATATCATATCAAATTTTAATGGATTCTTAAGAGCAAACATCTATTTTATTTTTTATCATCATCTAGCAATTAAGAACTCAAGGATAGAGGTCGTTATACCATTGAGGGGATTAGCTAGGCAATTAATACATTAAAATAACATGATTGATCTTTTATCTATATTTTTTTTTTCTTTGTAAAATAAACGAAACAAACTGTGTAAAAAAGATCTTTTGCATACTTTTATCGTACTTTTACTTTTATTTTCGTAACTTTTTTGTTTTACAATAAATACGAGTTTAATGAAACTCCGTAACTAAGTATTGTATTTGAGAAATTTGTAAGACAAACAAAAATATGAAGTAGAATAACTGTTTTTACGTAATCAATTTCTCTCAATTACAATTATGTGTAAATCTAGAGTAATATTTATATTTGTGCAGTAAAGGACAAGGTCTGGATAAATAATGAAAAAGTTCGTAACTTGTAAAAAGGTTTTGCTATTCTTATTCGCATCGATCAGTTTATATTTATGGGAACAAGGTCAATTTTGTTTTTCCTTTGAGTAGTATTACTCCCATTTCGAAAGTTGGATCTGAATTTTCTAATGATCGATCCGTTTGATGATCCTTAGCTGCGGGGGCTGCTGCCCCTGGACCCCGCACAACCTTTTTTACCAAGCCATTTTCTTTATTGTTTACACACCGCAAAGGTTTTCATATGCTTATAACGAACTTTTGTTATCCCTCATAGATGGGTGCGTATTAAGCGGTGTGATACACATTTTAGTAAATTGAAAATATATTATCCGTACTTTATCTTAAATATGAATTAAAAACATAACTCTATTTTCCTCACACATGTTGCGAAAAATCTTGCACGCAACTCGTGCGTGGGACGATTTCCCACACGAAGATGTGATTGACTCGCACTCGTGGCCGTTGCCGGTAACTCGTGCTGCGCACTCGTATGATCAACTGGCACTCGTTCCCGGCGACTCGGGCCACTCGTGTGTGGAAATAGTAGTTTCCGTCACGCATGTGCATCTCTCCAGGGCGGTCCCTGGGCTGTTGGGACGGTCCTGGCCGGATGCACATGCGTGGCGAGTGCTATTTTTCCTAACGAGGGTGTACCAGGGTCCAAAAAAGGCCCGAGGTAGAAAAATGGTCTTTTCCTACCTCGCGGCGTTTTTGGTCACCTTTGGTCGTTCACTGCGCCCTCGGTAGGAAAAATAGCGTTCGCACCTGGTGCGCATCCAACCAGGGCGATCACAACAGTCCCTCAGGCGTTGCTTCGCAAACGCCCTCGG
>JAPYYV010000269.1:0-36974 GCA_030522625.1 Copidosoma aretas
AGGGTGGGGGGTGGGGGGGGGGGGGGGGGGGGGGGGGGGGGGTGGGGGGGCCAGAGGGGGCGTCCCAAAATAGGATTATTATAACATTTTCAGTCCATCGTAACTTAGCAGTAATAGGGGCCTAGCTGGGCCCTTGTTACATTACGATCAGGCGAATAATGGAAGCGTTTGATTTTCATCGGTCGCTCGCTCTCATGTTTGAAGTTTTTCTGTGTATAGTAATCGCTAAACAAGCAATCAACTATATGGATATACTTATATGGGAGATATTCAAACCTTGATACATGAAGTCCGAAGGTGAATACCTTACCCACTTTGCCAGAGCAGATTAGATACTGGCTGCAGTGTGATTTTAGTCTATATAAACTGCAAAAGCCATATATTCTTTTGGGTACTCAATAATATATTACTATATTATTATATCACAACTTTGACTTATTTTATTTATAGTACATAAATAGTGTTTATTTGTACCATTAAAAAGTTCTTTTGATAAAATACAATTTTTACGGTTCAAACCTATTTTTATTAGGTATTAAGCAAATTATCCTAGATTATTTATTGTTTAGTTTATTTTTATGCATTTATACATCTATGTAAGTATGCATATCTTACTATACATCTTTTCAATCAACTATATTAACTTGATAGTACATAATATAAATTATAATGTCTGTATAGCAAAAGTCTCCCTAAAAGCGAAGAGAACTTCGTTCCGACCGGGGGTCTCACGTTTTTTTTATCATAGCCGTTGTTAGAGTTGTTGCAGTTTTGCGGATATATAATACAGATTTTACCGTTATTATTTCACGTTTTGTTAAAACTACCTTCTCTCTGGTAATTCTAATTGTACCGGTAGTGTTTTCGCATTTTAATGCGATCTGTTTTTTCCCCTTTTTGTGTAGTTGTTGCATTAGTGGTAGTAGTAGTTGTTGTAGTAAGAGTAGGAGTAGTAGGAGTAGTAGAAGTAGTAGTAGCAGTAATAGTAGTACTAGTAGTAGTAGTAACAGTAGTAGTAGTAGTAGTAGTAGTAGTAGTAGTAGTAGTAGTAGTAGTAGTAGTAATCGAAGTAGTAGTAGTAATTATTGTTGTATTAGTAATAGCAGTAGAATTAGTCGAATCAGTTATAGTAGTGGTAGTAGTGATCGTAGTAATAGTGGTAGTGATAGTATAGTAGTTGTATACACTGGCTTATAACGTCGACCACTTGTACCATCTGTATCTGTTATACGATTTCTACTAATTTAAGGGGTACATGAAGACCTTTTTCTTGGTACATTTTGAAACGTAAATGCTCAGTTACTAAGTAAAAAAGTTTTTATTGCATTGTAAAACTGTCCCTTACGTAAGCACCCTGTAGGGAAAATGTGTCTTAGTTTTTGTTCCATTGGTGTTTGAATAGATGGTGTAAAAATTTATGAAAAAAGTCGTTACTGGGTCGTAACTTAAAAATTTCATTTTGACTTATGTCAACATTTATTTTGGTGCCTTGACGATAGCCCATTTTCGCAAGAAATCTTTTACACAAATGCTATGAAAATTACCTAAAACAAAAAATTGTTTGGCGATTTGAGTGGGGGGGGGGGGGTCAGAGTGACGGTAAAAAATATCATGGACAAAAGCAATAACTTTTTTGATTATACCATTACCACTGTAAAAGACAATTGGGGTCATGTATGAAAAATTGTTTCTGATCCATCAAATATATCGTTGAACAATATTAAGCACGTATTTCTGTTTTTCTCAGCGAATAAAGATTGACAAGGATCCAGTACATCAGAGTGCAAAAATTACTTACAATTTTGACTTTCTCTACTGTTACTTGTTGACGTCGAGGGTGACCGCGTGTGTGTCAAAGCATTTGATCGGATGCTTACACTGAGTATCTGGTATAGTCTAGGTGTGCGTAGCAGGTAGTGTCAGGAGGGTCCGTATAATTTGACGAATGCAGTAAGAATACTCCGATTATAGCCCTTCCCTTTTCTTGTTTACTCTAAGGTGTTACCTAAAGACTGATGCGATTCTTGTATCTGGCGAAGATATAAGCGGTCGGGCATTCACGACCTGTGAGCCCAAAATGAAATGTTTGGAGGTATTCGTTTTTCAGAAAAAGTTAAAGACACATCTGGAGAGAAAAAGGCAATAATACTACTGCCAGATACATCTGGATTGCCGGATGAGTGTGTCACTGCAGCTGCATTTGTTGTGTTACGAAAATTCGAGAAGTGCGTGCTTGTATGTGCGATGTATGAATCATTTTTTATGTGTATAGATGACTGATATTTTAAGTGTCACGATACTCATCTTGTTACAAACTTGTAAGGAATATGACGCGTAGCAAACCAATAATAAGTAGAAATCCTTCAAACTGTTTTTATTTTTTTGTGTAATACAATCTCATTTTATAATATATTTTTATGTAAAAAAGAATATATATTTATTCTATTAATATGTATTTAAAGATGAAATTCTGTTTTTAATAATTTTCAACTTTTAGACAATCAATTATAAATTGTACCTTACGACTTTTTGTGTAACTAGCAAGTAACCTGCAGAAAGAGTTGTATAGGCGATCAAAGTTCGAGAAATAGGTGAAAATTACTAAGGATTTGTAATCTGCGAGGTTAATCAATTCGTAACTTCTGACAGTAAGCATATTACAAAACAATTTATACAGTACTAGAAAGTCTATGTCAAAAGCAGAACTCATCTATTTTAACAGACTTAATGGCCTACTGGAATTATTGGAACATCACGACACTGCAAATGTAAAAAAAAAATTTAATAAGATGCAAGTGTATTGAAAAACCTGCAATTGTTGTCATATTTTTCATGGTACCTATGCTCTTCAAGGTTAAACGTTGCCTTTAATAATGAAAACTTGAAAAGAAGCCGTAAATTAACTGAAGATTTTTGAGAAAATTATTTTTTAATTTTTCGTCAAAAGTTATTGAGAAATTTTCTTCTTTAATAGACATACTTGTTTCTTAAAAATCTTTTTCTACCTATTTGATTAATTATTAGCTAATAGCTTTAAAACTCGTTTAAGAATTAAGGGAATTAATACTAAAATTATTTGCATGGGTCTTCCCAATAAGCATCACTTGTGCTTGCTGCGTGGCAAACACGTGTTTTTGTACACGAGAACACGAGTTTTACAAAGTTGCGTTTTGTGTATGCAACGTGTTTGCCATGGTCAAAATGTCCGTTTTCGTCTCAACAGACACGTGTCAGAATCGTATAGAGTGCTTATAATAACGTGTTAGACACGTGTGATGGCTTATTCCATTTTTGCAACAATTTTAAATAATTTTGAGTGTTTTCAAATTTTAAGAATTATTTTTAAATGAGAAAAAACACTCTTCAAAAACAAAAACAAAATGTCAGTGCATTTACGGAAGGCAGGATTCGAACCTGATCCGAAAAATTTCAGAGTCGAGCACCTATTCGACTTGGCCGGACCGAATCCGATGAGGAGGAAAGATTTTATGTCTATGTAAGGTACATCTGTGCACAAGGTGACAGTTCCTCTATTTTTATTTTTATTTGAATCCGAGTCAATAATTTTTGTTGTTGTGTTCATTGTTTATTAACAATTAAATATTTATACAAATATTACGAGGGCTTGTGATCGGTTAGGTGAATGCCAAATAAGTACTCGGTACGGAATATTAACTTATTTTTATTATTCTGTGTAACCGAGGAAAGAGCCAAGGGTAGCGAGGTAACTTGGAAGAACGTCTGCCAGTCTCTAGAGTCCCGAATCTTAACTTTCTTCTCTACTCTATGACCCGACTCAAGAGTTGCGCTTCTCTTATCTCTTGGTCATACGCCCCTATCTGTGGTGGTGGGGTGCGTACGTACTGGTATGCTGTGTATACCGTACGCCACACGTCCGGGGCCGACGTCGTCCTCCACAGCCATTTTCTTGTATCTTGTGGTTAGGTGTTTGAGTAATGTTTGTCTTCTATTGTTTATGTTATACGATTTTTTTCTTTAAGGAGTAAGAAGGTAGTATTTTTCTGCTGATCCTAGTTTCTCCTAGGGACTGGTTGCGCTTTGTTTTAAGTGCATGCATTTTTTCTTGTTTATGTACGTGCTCTTCCCTTTTTTTTACCATTTGTGCAAAATTGCAAAATAATTTTATGTACTAATTTTACATTATAATTTTTCTGTGCAGTTTTTTTCTCTTTACATATATTTTTTGTCACATTTTCCCATATTAAGGGTTTAGTATCATATTCGCAGGGTTACTTGTACATATTGCGTATTTAATATGCAAATGGATTACGGTATATTGCATTAAACATATTTTCTTGTATTAATACGCTTAATCTTAAATAGAAAAAAAATAAAATATGGTTAGTAGTATATGTAAAATATTAATTGCTTAATGTAAGTAAACATTAAAGAATCAAATTTCCTAAGAATTGTGTAGCAGGACATCTACCCTTTTTCAAATTATGTACGTATTAGAATATACATCGTAAGTGTGTGCAATAAGATATGCAAGGTATGCGTATTAAAGTTATTGTTAGGGATGTCGATATCTAAGGCGTTAGTGCGTTCAATTTACATTATTTATATCTTCTGTGGACGAATGCTCTTGTTGGAAAGTGTTTGTGGCGTATCATCGATACTTTTCATCATCGTTTGGCAAGTTTTTAACAGTTTTCTTCTTTATATTACTGCACATTCTTCTTTCCATGATGACTTCATATTTCAGTGACGATAGAGACGTAAAGTTGATATTATTCTCGGCCGTGGGTCGATTTATGGTTTTTGTAGAATATAGTGATTGTACACAGGTGCATCTGTTAAGAACGTCCAAATTCTCTTACGAGACCTAACAATTACTTTCTTTAAATGTTTGTTTTTCTCTTTCCAAGCATATACGTCTAATGTGCATATTGATTTTTTTCCACATTTTTTTTGTTTTTAGTCTCGCTTACAGTTATAATTGTTTTTGTTTTGTTTTCAGAATTTTCAGTTGTTATTTTCTGTAGATAACTTTTTAATCTGGTTCTAATAAAGTAACGTTTAATCATACTTTTTCCTTTATGAGTGAAAGGATTGTCGGTTTTCTAGGTTGAACAATGATAAACCTCCTTATTTTCCGTTGACTTTTTTTTGTTGCGGGTGAAGGTAACATAGGTAACTGGAATTTCTTAAAAGAAAGCTAAGTAGGGGACTATAATTAGGTGCCTCATTGATTAAATAATTTGTATGTGCCAACATCGTTAATAACAAATGTAACGAGTTTTAATTTTTGCGTTCTACTCTTACTCTAAAATCCTTTACTTACATGTGTTTCAAGTCAGGATTAACACATACTTTAAATATATTAGTCTTTTTCCCTTGAATTCTATTTTTTATTGTTGTTGTAACAACCCTTTTTTTTATAACAATGATAGCAATTGTTTGTATGTGTAGGTTACATGATGTTTATACGGTTTATTTTGACACTATAGTTATAACGTATCTTATGATTGATTCTTTTTTTGTTGTGGTACTATCACTAGATTTTGGTTTTGCATTCTAGTATTGTGTCTTCGGACATTTTTCTTTTTCATTCTATGCTCTAAATATTTGCAATTATTTCATGCAAGAGATGATCGTGTACATAAACGAATTGATTTAAGGGTTATTAAATATAAACTCAGTGATTGTTTAATAATTTAAGTATCCCGCTAGTTAATTATACAGCCAATGTGCTTTATCTTACAAATTTCATAACGTTTCTCTTTATTCTTCTATTTTCGCGATGCACCCAAATAAAAATAAGATTATTTATAAAAATTTCAGGTTTATACGTTTTATTTGACCTGCATCATTGTTACAGATTTGTTACTATTTTCTACACATTGTAATTTTTATAGTTTTATTTCATTCACTTGATATTACATTATGTAAATTAAATATCAATTATGCTAATATTCTTCTTGCCACTCGTCCGGGGCCGTGAAAAAAAAGTTATAATGGCTACTTCCTGATCGTTTGTTCTTTATTTATTTAGATGATTAGGTTCAAGCCATATTTTTGTCATATTGTGCAGGCGCTTTAAGTATGCTGGTTCTCTTTATTTTATCTACATTGGTAACTCTAAGTTCTTCGCTTCTCTGTAGCTTAACATTACTGGTTTTATAATCGATTTCCACGATTTCATAGGGTCCCTTATATTGTGCGTCGTATTTTCCTTTCGACGGTTAGTTAAGGACAAACACGGACTCCCCTTCCATTAAAAACTTAGTATTATGTTTCTTGTCAGAATAATATTTTGAACGCAATTAAGCTTGTATCTGTTTTATTGCTGCTATAGTGCACATTTCCGTTAGAGACTCAGCCATTTTTTCGAAATACTTGTCATATGTTGGATCATCTTGTTGACTCGTAAAGTTTGATGATGTGCGAGCTTTCTGTTCGAAAAGTAGTTAATATGGCGTGTAAGGGTAGAAGGTCATATTATTTGTCATTTTTGTCGATGTACGTTTTAAGATATTTGCAGGGGACGTGTAGAATCCTCCCGATTGCACAGTTACTTCGTGGGTGGTAGGCGGTACTTATTTTTTTGTCCATTTTAAATAATCTTGCAAATTTCTCATTGCTTATGTTTATAAAGTGAATATCGCGATCCGATTGTAATTTTCCGTTGCATCGAAATATGCCATACATTTGTCAGTGAGAACTTTGACTGTCTCATTGGCTGTTGCTTTCTGTACTGGAGCGAGGATGATATATTTTGTTCACCAGTTTTAAATTGACAGTATATAGGTGTTTTCGTGCTCGAAGGGTTTATTCACAGGTCCGTAAAAATCGATAGATATTTTTTCGAAGGGCCTACTTGGAGTATCTGTGATAATCATTGCTTGTCTTCTTCTGACCCGTAGAAAATTCTTTCTCTGACAAGATTTACAGCAAAGTACAAATTGCCTTACGTCTAGTCGTATATTTCTCCACAAAAAATCTTGTGCGATACTATTGTAAGTTTTGTTCGTGCCTCTGTGTCCGTCAAGTGCAGATTCGTGGTATTCTTTTCTGACCTTATATCGCTGGTCGGCTGGCGGTACAACAAGTGTATTTGTGTATATTACAGCTGCTTCTTGAGGAGCTTCAAAAATTTCTTTAATTTTCTCCACTTAATATTGAACCCAAATTATGTTACGTATCGCAAGGTATCTCACTATTCCTATAGTTTTTATTCCATTTGCCATAACTTGTGCTTTTAGATAATTTTAGCATTTTATAATGTCAGATTTCAGCGCAGTAATGTCAAAGTATTTTTTTACGTATATGCCTACCACATATACTTTTTGACTTTTGATAATAATGCATTTATAACCTTTTAGTTTCGTTGGCTAAAATCAATGGGTTTATGTAGCCACGTTTATAGAGTTCGTCAATGGTCTGGGTATCAGGGACGCTATCCGTTTTTAAGCAAGAAGTTAAATTGTTCAAATATCTGAATGGGGGATCCGCAACTTTCTGCACTTTTTAAAGTGGTGGTGGATCCTCATTATTGTTTGGGGCCCATGATGGTAGTTCCTGAGGATGCCTTGTTCTGCATGTTCTGTATTTCGCTAGAGCGCTCAAATTTAATATGTCATTGCTGATGTTACTTTCTGCTTTGCTTTATGATTTTACGAGGGCCTTATTTGAGTCATCGGCTTGCTCTCTGTCGCTCTCTAGCGATAAATCAGACGAATTCTGCGAGTTATGTGCAGATGGAGGCTCAGGTGGCACGGGCCGTGGGGTTTCACGAGCGGGTATCCTGCGATCCTCATATGTTTTCTGCCCAATGTCGCTTCCTCGCTATCTCTTTCATTTTACTCTACTTCGTGAATTTTCTTATTGTCCCAATTTTGTCAAGATTGTTTACATTTTGACGGATGTTTATCCGGCTCTGCCTCTAAGCTTTCGCTGTAGTCAGGCCTCTTTCGTTCATCATGGTTTTTCTTTTTCAGGGCTTGGTAGTGTTGTTTTTTTAAACATACATGTGTACATTTTCCACTCATATTTCCTATGTAATTCTGATAAACAATCTTATTCTGAGTCACTTGAAAATGAATGCATATATTTTTATTATACTCTAAGGCACATATAAAGGCGCATTCTCCGTCGCCGAAGGCGTTATTGCTTCAGATGATGTCTTTTGCTCCCTCTTGGTTGCTACTTTTATGTACTTATTTCGATTCACGAAGCGCACTTTTTGGTTTCGTCGTTGAGAGTGTTAAGACATCAAGAAGGATCAAACAATGGAAATTACCACTTCCGTCGTGAGGGACGTCCGTTAGCAATAATTTTTCGTGTGGTTCCGCACTGAACAGTACGCATTTTCGAGTCTCAAAATCTCTCTAATTACATTCATTCTGCGGTAGGTATTTTCTTATTTGTTCGTGATTTTCCAATTATTTTGTTTGTGGGGTGTTATTATCAGCATTTGGGTAAATTTAGCTACCTAAGTCGGTCACTTTATATGACTGATAATTCGACTGTAGGTTATTGACCGTTTTCTTTAGATGTTTCTTTTTTTGCTGATCTGTGGTACTATCAGTTTTCGACGCATTTATGCTAACTTCTAACTTTTTCTTTAAATCTTGGCGCTTTATGTCCAGCCAAATCTTTGTTCAAAAATTTATAATTGTGTCATTGATTATTGCGTCCATTTTTTCGTTCTGACCCAAGCCTTTCTTTCGGCATTCTCGTGTCTGTACGCCTTGTGATATATCGTGTGCGTCCTTTCTCTCGATATTTGTTCTCATGTTAAACGGCTCGCTCGATGCTCATCGATTCGTCTGTAATCGACACGGTTCGGCTGCGCTTATACTTGACGTCTCTGATTGCTGTCTCTCTTCCCATAAGGTCTCGTCTTTATTTTGCGCATATGTTCTTCTCTTTTTAAGTATAGCTTTCTCATCGATCTCGCTTTGTTCGCTTACCCCTGCACATATTTTCTCTCAGGCCTGCTTTTCTTTCGATCACTTGTTTTCCCCTCTGCTTTCACCGCAAAGTTTGCCTTTACTAGCTGCTATCCCTAGTGTACTATTGCCCATTGTTTATCTTTTGGCAGCTCTTCTCTGCTAGATAGTGTGTTGTAGTTTGATATTATTGTTTTCTTCGACTTTTTCTCTAGTTCGGGTGTATTGAAAAATTCTGTGGGTTTTCTATGAAGAGTATCTAGCTAGCGTTCACGAGTCTTACACTGTAAATTTTGTGTTTCATCCCTTTGGACAAAGGGTGTAATTGCCATCTTTACTCTTTTTTTTGTAAATTTTCCTCTTTCCGTACGTATGCAAGTTTTTTATCAATCGGTCCTTGCGATTAAATTTCCTTGTCACTATGGCTCGCCACAATTGGCTGCATTTTCCCATTCTCCTTGTTATTTGCAGTTTGTATTGAGAGTTAACGTGGATCATCTTTTTTTCCTTTGTCGTTTTGCCTACATTTAGCGATTTATTTCTTTGTGATTCTGTCTCCAGCAATTCCGACTCCGAGTCCATGTCACTGTCGTTGCTTGGCATATATTCGCTTGAATTGCCATTTTCGCGGCGTTTTCTTTTCTTTACCTTGTTATCCAACTTACCTTAATCGGAAATTGATGTTTAATTTTCCCTGTTCTTCCCTGATCTTGTATATCCTCGCCAGTGGAGCATTTGTGTCACCGAATCCCTTTTTTCCCTGTTCCTCTACGAGTTCGTATAACTCCCTGCGCAGTATTTTAGCGTTTTTCTTTCTTTCTCTTAGGATCAGGTTGCACAATAGTGTATCAGTTACTATATGAACTCTCCTGGGTCTGTAGATAACTTTGAAATCCTAGCCACGTAGTTTTGCTTTTAGTCTTGTAAATAGCAGTTATGGTTTTTCTGATGTGTGGAAATGTTTAAGAGGCTTGTGGTCGGTAGCTACTGTAAATTTATGTCCGTATGAATATGGTCTGAATTGCTTTTTTGCATAGATTACGGCACGCAGCTCTTTATTGTATGTTAGATAGCGAGGTTTGCTACCTTTTAGGCAGCGGAATACATATTCGCAAGGGTGATCTTCGCCTATTTTTCTTTGACTTAATATTGCACCTATCACGTAGTCCGATGAGTCCGTTGTAACTATAAATGACTTATTTATGTCCGGCGCTAAAAGTACGGGCTCACTACACAGAGCGTTAAAGAGAGTGTAAAATGCATCTTGATAAGGCTCCTGCCACTTAAAATCCATTTCGTTTCGTAAAAGTTTTGCAATTGGTTGTGCATTTTTTGCGTAATTTTTAATAAAACGACGATAACATCCCGTGTGACCTACAAATTGTCTAATTCTCTTTGCGTTTGTAGGTCTTGGATAACTTTTGACGGACCTAATTTTTTCGGGGTCCGTTTCTATTTGTCCGTTGCCGACTATGTGGTCTAATACTTTCGCTTGTTTTTCAAGAAAATGACATTTTTTTGGTTCTATTTTTAGGTTGATAACTTCCAAACATTTATCTATTCTTTTAAATCGTCTTTTCTGTTCTTCCGATGTTGCTGGGAACAGCTTTATGTCATTCATGTATTCTTTTATTCAATGTACTTGTAGCACTAGTATTATCATACGTAAGAACGTATTTGATGAATCAGTGCAGCCCATTGGCATACTTTTCTACTAGTAGTAACTATCCGATCCGGAAAATGATGTCATATGGGCGTCTTTTTTATATATTTCTATTTTAAAGAATCTTATTTTAGGGTCAACTACATTTATATAAAGGGCAGATGTAAGATGGTGAATAATGTCGCTTTGAAATGGTAGTGGGTGACATTAACCGACTGTAATCTCGTTAAGCAGTCTGAAGTCCGTTACCACTCTTTATCTCGTTTGGGCCTGCCTGCTTGGGCATTATCCATGTGTTGGAACTATACAGCGATATAGAGGATTCGATTTTGCCCTCACCTGCTAATTTTTTTTAACTCCTCATTCATCTGTTTCCTTAGAGCGATCAGGTACCTAATTCTTTTTGCTACAGTTGGTTGGTCAGTCGTTGGAGGTACCTTGTGTTTTAAGACGCTCGTTTCTTTTAAGGGCTCTTCGTCGAGGCCGAGCACCCAAGGGTAAAATTCTATTAATTCGCGCACTGGTTGTAGTTCTTCCTCGTTGCAGCCTGTCATGTCCGCTGAATGTATTATTTTCTAAATCCTTTTTTCTTTATTAGTTCAAACAAATTCTTTTCTGCTTTTATTTACTTTTTAATATTCACTTTGTCTTTTATAAGTATTATTTGCCCTAATTATTCTTATCATTGCTTCCTGTAGGCCTTTTCCGTCATCCCCATCGACGCTATATGGCTCTGTCCCGCGAATTTTCTCACATTTTAACAAGTCTACTTAAAGTACGATGATTCTTATAGGTTTATTCGTCATGTTTATGCGTTCAGTGCATACTTTACCGTTATTGCTTTTTGCAATATAGTTGCCGATTAGTTTCTCTGATTCTTGCCGAGGTATCCATCCTGTTCGTATGTTTCTACATTCCTCTTTTACGCACGTGAAAATTATATGTCTTGACCTTGCGAGAAGGTTTTCGGCTCCTTTAAAGGAACCTGTGTGCCATGTAATATTACAATATTTTTCTTGGCACATACGTGGCCATCATGTTTTTTAATAGGTCTCATTCAATTCGTCTTTCCACTTGAATCTAGAAGTCGGTAAAGACTACATGTAGAGTGCAAATAATCTCATTCAGAGGTACCTCTACTGTTCCTGACGTGCACCATGCTCCGTGTGTCAAGCCGGGTATGAGCACTCACTTGTTAAATTAATACATAACTCTTTCTAGAAGCTACTCGTTTTTATAATAGATATTTCGGCATTTATATCTAATTCAAATTTCGTGCGTTAGTGGATTATTTGCAGGCTCTCTAGGTATACTGAAGGTGGTTTGTGTCCTGTACTTGATATATTTTTTTCTACTTCCTTAAGTGACTTTTCAACGCTCTTGTTAGTTGTGTCATTTTCTAACCTAGGGCTATGGGTTAATGGTATAATTTCGGCATGATTGCAATTATCATCATTTTGTGCGCCTGCAGTTGGCTGTATTTTATTAAGTTGCGCCAGCGGTCTATTTTGTATATTGGCTGTGTCATGCATCGGCCGTATCATTTCATTCTTTGCTTTTTCCCTCGCCTACGTTATTCGTGAGGTGTGGCTCACTGTATCGTTTTTCGGGTGACTTTCGTTCGCTGCACTTTGGCTCTGCTTCTTTTACGGGTTCACTGTTTATATCTTTGCTTGCTGTCGAGTCCACGCCTAGGGACTGTGAGGAGCATCTTGGGAGTTTGAAGCTTTCGTGTGTATGTCATGCGTTCTAACTTTAGGTGAGTCAGGTGTATTATGCGGTGGCCCTCCGTTTTTATAACTATGGTTCCTTCCATCATAATTTTCATTGATATTATTATAATTGTACCTGTTATTGTTGTATCGATTACCTTGCTATTTGTAGCTTCGCCCACTTTGCTTGTTCCTATTGTAACCGTATCGGGTACTATGAAGTTTTGCGGGTATGTATTAAACCTTATATTGCTATTATTTTGCGCATGGTTAAAAGTACCTTCTTTTTGGTAATTCTGATTGTACCGATAGTGTTTCCGCATTTCGTTACGATTTATTTTTGTTTCTCTGCATCTCTTACTAACGTGTGACACTCGTATGTGTTGTGATTTTTGTGCCTACGATACACGCAATTTTCGACCTGCTCTTGCTTTTTATCTCGATTCAGTTGAGAATTTTCAGTACCTTAAGTATGTTTATATTCTGTATTTACTAATGGTTGCACTGGAAGATTGTCGTATTCGTATTCGTAAAGGTTTAACTCCTAGCTATCGTTTGAACCCCATTCCAGTAAATCCGTTTTTTTTATTTGGTTATAATTACCTGGTGATATTTTTATGTCGTGTGGTTTTACTTGGGTTACGCCGATGTAAGTATTTCGTCCTCCTAGAGTAGTGTAGTGCAGAGCGATTTCGCTTACTATTATGAGCGCCACTACTACGGCTTCGATTAATGTTCTAGGTCTAAGGCATGTTACATTGTAGTTATATGGGCCCGTAGTCTATAGCCACATTGTTTTATCGTTTCTTTTTTGGCACTGTCTTTTAGTGCAAACTTTTTTGTAGGAGAATAAGTCGGGTTTGAGTCATATAGTGTTGTTATTCTATTATGTAGCGCTTGAATGCGATCGCAGTAAGATTCCACATGCTTTCCTCTTTATTGTGTAATCGTTTTTAGTTGTGTTAAAAGTGTGGTAGCATTACTGATACTTGCGTACCTGTTCTTTATTTCCTTTAAATCTCCTTAATCAGCGTACATTATGCTCAACGTGGTATAACCTCGGCTGCTCTGACGTCTAGCCTGTTAGCTAATGTTCCAATTAAAAAGTTTTCATAAAGTGGCTCTCCTGTATAGGCTATAGTCCTTGTCATTGGTTTGAAAGGAGGATGTTTGACTGGATCGCCGTCGAGTATTGGCACATTGCCGGCTATGTAGCCTAATGTAAGTAAAGCGGTCTGTTGAGTGCGCGTCTGTGTTTGATTTATTATATCATGCGTAGGTAGAGTAAATCGATTTTGTGTATCTACATAGTCATTATCCGTCCAATTTAAGTTTAATGTATCTATGAATTGATGTTGTGTCATCATATTATTTGTATCATAGTGGTGCCTACTTGGACTGGTATTGTTACTCCTTCTGGCATTTCCTTGTGTCTAATTTAGGGTGTAACCATCCCATTGATTTCATGCATCTGCAAGCACTGTGTTTGCTTCTATGCTATTGATCGTTTGATTGTATTCCGGCTGGATGGCCATATTATATCTTTTAGGGAGTATTCCGCTTGTTACAGGGTGTGTCGTAAAATTCACGCCTTGCTGTGGGATGGCCTGGCTAGTTTGACTGCGCGTTATTCTTTCTCTTGTTTTTTTTTTTTTTACGTCGGGCTTTGGGAGTGTTTGACAGCGTAAATGATTCGGGATTAGGTTTCACGACTTTTCTTATCAAGTTGTCTTGACTGCTTTGTGTTATTAATCGGACATTCTGTTTCTAAAAGCTACGGCTTTCCTGTGGTGGTTTGGAGCTTTCTATTTAGAGTGCATTATTTTTCTTACCTTGTTTTTTATCTCTGTAAGGGTTAAGTTCTGCTCTGTGCACCGACTTAATTGGTTGTATTATGTGTCTATTGGGTATGGTCGGTTCAAGTTTGGTCCGTGATTTTATGTATTTAAGCTACAATCTTACTTTTGTACTGACTTAGTTGCCTGCAAGGTTTTTAACTGTTCCGGATGTAAATATTAGATAATGTTTGCTTGGTTTCGCTTATGAATAGCTGGATGCTTTCTATTTGCCGTTTCCAAGAGAGAAAGTGGGAAATGTTTTGGTTCAGTGCTCAGAGTAAATGTTTTTTTCGTTCCCTTTTTTTTCTCGTCTCATCAGATAATGACGGAACTCACTTTTTTTATTCTACTTTATGCTCCGTGTATGACATCTTTTTTTATGGTTTTGACGATCATGCAATAAATTTTATTTTTAAATTTGTTTGAATTATTCTGGTTTTCTTTTAGTAGGCACGTTATTATTACTATTATTATTTATCTTTTTTTTTCCTAAATTATGAACATAATTTTAAATTGAAACTTGTGTAATTTTAAGTGGTTGCCAAATTATATTATTAAAAAATATTCTGGTTATTGGGGGAGAAAATTCCATTCTGCGGGCTCAATAAGTTTCTAACGCGATTGGCTGGGTATAGTTTAAGGGTTAGGTGGTGAAATAAAAGGTGTAAGTGCATATACTATGTTCTAATTGTATATTTTTCTCGTAGTTAGAGGAGTTATTTTGTCGTATCAATTTACGCTAGTTTTCCTGCCTTGTTATTTATTCATGTGACTCTAGTATGCATATATTTCGTTTATATTTAGTGTTAGTTTTGTGTAATTATAACATTTATGTGAGATAAAAAAAATATAATAAAGTGCCATTTCCCTTAACTTCTCCAGTGATCGTGAAATATGCATTTGTATGTCTATAAAAGATTTTTGTATTTAAGTATATTAACCATGTAGTAGCTATCTTAATGGCTAGTAGGGCTACACCGGACCGTAATTTTTCTTCTTGTAGATCTGGATGACAATCTCCTCCAGCCTCCCCTTTTTCCTCTCATGACAGGCGTTGGAGTGCGATCTTTGGTGTGCTGTTTCTCTCCATTGTCCTAGAAGTCTTACGCTGGCTTTGCCTTGTCCCTTGTTGCTTTACTTTTCCGACCTTGATTCTTTACTCACTTATTTGAAAAAAGTTTTTTTTGTTTTTACACTCACTTGTCTCGCGGTACTACGCTGTGTGCACTGATACAACTGATCCCACTTTTAACACAAAAATTCTCCTGTTACGTGGGTTTGTGGTCGGTTGGGTGAACGCAAGTTAAGAACTCAGTAAGGACTATTAACTTCTTTTTATTCTCTCTCTTGGTCATACATACCTATTTGAGGTGGTGGGGTATGTACTTATTGGTAGGCTATGTATACTGTGTGCCACACAAGCTTTTGTTGAAATCGTTTCCGTCTTTTGGATTCTGACTTTATCTATACGTTTGCCATCCAGTTTTGCTGATATCTTTGACAGCACAAGTCTCAAAATTTCCGGTAAAACAAGATTGTTAGAAAAAAATATATTAGACACTTTAACTAATACAAAACTTAAAAGATTTCTTTTGAAATTTACGAAAATCTCTCACTTTTAAAACAAAAATTTTCTACATATACATATGGTACTAGCTCACTAACAGTCAATTTAAATCTAAATAGAATAAGGAAACATGTATTTATTGTCGAAAGCATTAAGGGAATCAAATATAAATTCATCATTAGATAAATAAATTATGAACTTTGTCTTATGAAACTCTTTTATAAAAATCACGTCAAAAATTATTAGGTTTGTAGAATGAGATATGTTCTTAAAGTTTTGATGAACATTTAAACTTTTACGACTAAGTGTTAGATTTTATTACGTTGAATCATTGTTAAATAATCAAAAAAATTTGGTGAAATATCTTTTATACTGAGGACTAAAATGATAAGCTTCAAATAAGTAAAGCATTAGAGAATGTCGATGAGTACATGCAACGCTTTATCATATATCTATATAGTAAGACTGGCCCGGTCAGCTTTTTCTCGGCTTTTAGATCCAATGGTTCCTGGTTCAAACCTCCCAATAGGATTTTTTTTTTTCCTTACGTTTAGACTATGATGATCGATGATTTTTGTAATTCGATTTTCCCAAATGATTTTCTTCACTCAGAAAAACTGCAGGTGTCGTAGATGAATTGAATATTATTCGAATAAAGATAATGATTACCCAAACAACAACAGGGTTCCCAAAGTATTATTTTCAAATACTCGAGAGAATTCGTTCTAATGTTCGAAAATTGTGCTGAAAACTTTTTCATGCACATAATTTAGTGTTTGGAAAATTCCTCCAACTGTATAATAACAAAATTATATAATTCATATTAAATTCTGTTTAGAGAACCAAATTTACATCATTTTTATTTTGTTAAGCATGAGACTACAACTATTATAAGATGCAAATGAATATACAATAATAAATAACTAATGATTACAAGTACGGGTCGATACGTATATAGAATATCTTATCATTAAAACTTAAAGGCTTTAGTCGATCAGTTCTATGCATATTGCTTTTAAACACGGAGATCGTACGGTCGAATCACTAAGCAGTTAATTTTTTATTAATCTGACCCTGAAAAGGGGTAATTTTTTTTTTTTCAATTCCAATGAATGCCAATATTACCTGATGATTTTCGTATTTTTAAATGGATGCAAAAATGCAATATTGTATATTGAACGCTTTTGAAATGGTCTTGCAATACGAATGACGAGCTAAATCATACCTGAATTACGTTATTTCATATTTTATCTAGGAAGAATTATTTTATAAATTAGAAAAATACTAAATGAAACTTTTTAAATCGTAAATAATTAAAAACATAAGCCAAACAATAATATTATTCTGTATTTACTTTGTAGTAATGAAGAATTTCAACGTAGAAATTTTTTTTAATTCTCAGTAGCAGAATGATAATAATTTAGATCGAATTTTGTTTGATTTACATATTGATTAGTAGACCGAACTAAACAAAAATTACTACGTCGTAGTAAGTGTAAAAAAAAAATTTACATCTAAGTAATTTGACCCTGCGATCTCCGTGTTCAAAAGCAAATGGCATAGAAGTCGGCTACAATAGCCTCTGAGTTATTATGATTAGCTGTTTCACATACTTTTTGGCCCGTACTTGTTATCATTAATTAATTGCTTTTGTGTTTTTATTTACATCTTTTAATAGTTTTTGTATCATGCTTGACATGGTAAAAATTATGTTAATTTGGTTCTCTAAACGAGATTAAAAATCAATTATTTAATTTTGTTAATGCATAATCGAGGTAATCGTTAAAACACTAAATTCTTATGCAAATAAAAAGTTTCCAGCACAATTTCCGAACAATAAAAGAATTCTCTCGAGTATTTAAAACAAATACTTTAAGAACCCGAGCCGTCTAGGTGTACATCAACTTTCTTAGAATAATAATAAATCCATCGAAGAAGCCTGCAATTTTTATGAGTAAAGGAAATAGGAAATCTTTCGGGAAAAGTGAAATACAAAAAACATCGATCAGAATTATCTAAGCGTAAGAAAAAAAAATGATGTTTGGAGATTTGACCCAGGTACCGTCGGATCCAAAGTCAACAACCAGCAGACTGGACCAGGGTTATTATGGTAGGTATATGGTAACAAGTTGCGTATACTCATCGACATTTTCTAATAATTGACTTATTTAAAGCTTATTTCTTTAGTCCCCAGTAAAAAATATATTTTAGCAACCTTTTTTGATTACTGAACAATAATTTATCGTATTGAAGTATAATTTTTAGTCCTAAAGGTATAAATGTTTTTAAGAACTTATCTTATCATAGAAACCTGATTATTTTTCACGTGATTATTATGGAAGAGTTGAATAAGACAAAGTTTATAATTTGTCTATCTCGTAATGAATTGTTATTTGATTTATGTAAATTATTTGGCAATAATTACATGTCTGCCTATTCTGTTTTAATTCCACTAATTTTTAGTAAGCTAGTACCATTTCCATATGTTAGAAATTTCCATTTGAAAAGTGAGAGATTTTTGTGAATTGCACAAAAAGTCTTTCATGTTTGGTATTAGCCAAAGTGTCTGAAATGTTTTATTCATATTAATTTGTTTTCAATAAATAGTGAAGAACAAACGGCGATTTTAAAACTTAAAGTGTGAGAAATATTAGAAAAACTGAATGGCCAAATGTGTATAAAAATTCGCAAACCATAAGACAAAAAGTGTCAACAAAAGCTTGTATGAATATTTAATAATAGCATGTTTATAAATGATTAACATTACATAATAGATTTATAGACTCGGATCTAAATAAGAATACAAAAAGAGAAACAATTATATTTTGATGTTGTACCTTATATGGATGTCAAGTCTTTTCTTCCCATCGGACTCGCTCTGGCCAAGTGGATAAGTTGCTTGATTCTGAAATTTTAGGATCAGGTTCGAGTCTTACGTTCCATGAATGCAATGAAATTTTTTTTCTTATTCTTAAGGAGTGTTTTTTTACATTAAAAAAAAATTCTAAACATTTTTTATACACTTGAAATTATTTGAAATTGTTGCAAAAAAGGAATAAGTCATGACACGTGTTTAACACGTAACTACAAGCACTTTACACGATTCTAACACGTGTCTGTTAGCACAAAGGCGGACATTTTTACGTAGCATACACGTTGCATCCCCGAATTCGCAACTTTTTAAAACTCGTATTTTCGTCTGAAAAAACACGTTTTTGCTACGTGGCAGACACCAGTGATGCATGTTGGGTTATTTCATTTAGAACAGATTTAACAACAATGATAACTTTAATAATAATTCTCGAGCTTGCATGCATAGAATAAAAGGTTTTTAGCAAAATAATTTAGAAAATTCGAAATTTTTTACGATACGAAACTGTTGAATCAATGACTGATGTTTTATTGTTGATGGGATAATATTTAATAGTATGTATACAACATTTTAAAATTTTTACTCTTTGTACGTTTTAAAAGATATTTGAAACTAATTTTTAAAGGATAATGCTATTTCGTAAATAGTACAAATCTTAAGAAAAGTATTGACAAAATTGTAGGTGGTTAAATTTGGTACAATAAACTATATAAATTATTTAACAGAAACGTATTTACATAATTACTTGTATACTATAATACATTAATTGTTATAAAACATTATTTTTCTATTCGACTATTTTCACGGAGTTTTGTTACAGCACTAATAATATATACACCTGGAATCCTATATATTTCTGCTTGTAAATACCTATAAATATGACTGATCAACAGTGAAAACTTATCACCCAAGATTTTGCTGATTTTAAAAGATGCATCAACTGTATTTATCACTTATGGAAATTCATAATGGCAATTACCCATAATGAGATAATTAAATGATAGTCGATACGGTTTTAAACTTTTACTTAGTTCATTTGTTATTTGTGTACGACAGTGAACCATGTCAGGGATTGCAACATACAAATAATAACCATCTAGATTCATCGCTGCAAAAATTGAAGTACTATGCGATGTCGAGAGTAGATGGTAAGTTTTTTGTAATCTGTATTAAAGTATACATTCAAGGGCAGCCCAGAGATTATTGTATGATATTATGTGACAGTAATACGTACAATCCAAAGAATAAGTCTAGCCCATATTCGGTCGAATTGACTAAGAATTCAAAGAGAAAAACGAAATATCACATGTCTCATTAACCAAGTGCGATTTGATTATTTGTTTTTTTTCTTTGAATCGTAATGAATCACGTCGGATTCAAGCACTGCATATTCTATAGAGCATCGAGAACGAGCGACAACTCTTCGTTCAGCGAAAAGTTTCATTAAAAATGTGTACAATAAAAATAATATCACCTAACGTAAAAATATCAAATTAGTTTGTATTTGTATTTGTTTCTTACCATACCGATTGATGGATAGTTTATTACTTGGAACAGTAGATTCTTTAGGCACATTCAATCGCCAAAAAAATAGAGCACATTGTAGACTA
This sequence comes from Copidosoma aretas, assembly GCA_030522625.1. Taxonomy (NCBI): domain Eukaryota; kingdom Metazoa; phylum Arthropoda; class Insecta; order Hymenoptera; family Encyrtidae; genus Copidosoma; species Copidosoma aretas. The sequence goes on from JAPYYV010000269.1 coordinate 20,178, forward strand.
TCTAAGAAATAAACGAAACATTAGTGTAATAAAATCAATTATTATTTGAAGAAGTAAAATAAAAAAATGATATCGCACGTTAATAGTCTGACATATAATTTCTCGTTTTTAGTCTCGATCGTTATACTGACGGAGTGCCTTATGTTCTTGCCCACGAAAAAAAGTGATCGAAGTTTCACCGAGAGTTTGATATCTTATTTTGACTTAATCAAGCCCAACTTGCAGTATTTTACTTGACTATATGTAGGGAAGTTTCAGTTTCAATTCAAGCAAAATAATTCCACCAGTTTCAAAATGTGAGCCTGTTAACTGATACTGTATAATTTTTTCATAAAAGGAGGATTTTCTTGTGTCATATAAATCAGCGCAAGTAATCAATTACTCAGGGCTAAAAAGCGATTCAGAAAGATCTTCTACATGTGTACTACAGTTGTACAAACTTATAGAGTTGCAGGACACATGTATTATGAATGCTAACTGCTTGAAGATTAGTCCCAGTAACAGGCTCCAGATGGCCATTAAAATTGTTAATTGATATTTTGCTGTTATTTGACGAATTGTTGATCGATCGTAATTATTCTTGTGGCATTATGTTCGTCTTCTCTATTTCAAGCTTGATCAGCACACTCGTTCTAAGATGCCAGCACTTGGACTGTCTGGTTTTATTTAAAATAGCATTAGAAAATCTAAACTGCAGGAGTCTTTGAGTTATGGTCTTAGAGAGTACGGTGGCTGTCATTTTATCTTATTTTATACACTTTATAAAGATATATTTTATAAGTGACATGCTAAAATATAACGATCGTGCCTTATATGCAAAGGCGTAGTCCTTTGCATACGTCAAGCCGCTAGTTCTTTTTAAATACTTAGTTAATTGTACCCAATTTGGGCCAGATTTTCTCTTTGGTTTGTACGTAATGTAAGTCAACTGTTTTCTTTACAATAAAAAAGCTTGTTATTTAATAACAATTGTTTATAGGTATAGATCCATGTGAACCTCATCATTAAGGTAGACAACTTAAATTATCCACTGATTGCTCTTAAGGTATCTTTCAACCTGACTAAGTTAATGTAGTATGTGATAAGGATCACTTAGCTAATAAAATATTTAGCGTTGACTGTATTTCTTATCTCCAAATAATACAGAAAGTATTGTGCAATAAGCGACTGTTCCGAAGACCAGTTCTTTCCAAACTTACTTTTATTCGTCAGTTTCGCAACTTTTGAAAATAGATATGTCAGTTGTAGTAGAGCCAAAATTTCGTGATTTCCTAAAATGTACTCACAATTATTAACAGATACGGTGAAATATGATAATAAATGTGTAAATTATTTTTATTTGTCCATAACTCACAATAAATTATCTTGCCAGTATCATTTTTCTGTAGCTTGACATGCTCGTCTTTTAATGCATACTTGGACAAAATATCTTTGATCTGCTTTTCTGTTCTTGCTCAAGCATGATTGATCAATCTTTTAGCAAGAGTTGTCTATGATTTTGTGAAAATACTATCGTTGACGTCGGTATATTTCCTTTTGAAATCTGACATGAGCTAAAAATATATTTAATTATTACTTATTAATATTTGAATTTTTAGTGTCGTTAAATGTTTACAAAATATTTTACCAGCTTATAACTAAATGCATGCTTGAAAATAGGAAACTGATCGATAATGATAGCAATTGCATTGTTTTGAAAAAATTGTATTTTTTCATGAAATGCAGTTGATGTCCACTTTTGTATGAAAGTTTCATCAATAACGAAAGCGATGACTTTTAAAGAATCAAATGCAGAAATAGCTGCAAAAGTTATAAAAAAATAATTTATGAACACAAAGTTAAAAAAAATAATGTAAGTATTAAGATGTACTTTTACCGATACGCAGGTGCACAGACATAACATACACACACACACACACACACACACACACACACACACACACACACACGCGCGCACACACGCACACACACCCGCACGCACGCACGTATACACATGAAGAACACGTAGCAAATTTTCATATACAACACATAAAGATATATACCATCTGCAGGTCTTTTTATTTTCACGGCCCTTTTGTTACCTTCATGTTTTATATTATACCTGTCCCTTATGATACTTACAGTATTGAAAAAAGCCCCTCCTGCGTTTTTATTTTTTGTAGCAGGACAGTAGAACAAATCTTGCAAGAACCTTGGGAATAACAGATCGCTTTCTTCAGCTAACCATTCCAATCTCTGTGGTGCAATGCAAAATTAAATAGAAAACGACAAAAGTCGTGACTGCGGAAAGTATGCCTGACTAGTAAAGGTCGTCGGTATAGCGGAAAAAGGGGGCTATCTATATCAATAGCCCCCCCCCCCCTTATTCCTCTGTACCGTCGATATACTCCTTCAACACGTACTCACAAAGTTACTTACGTGTAACTATTAGTTCTTTCAAGTTCATGATGGATCACCAAATAAACAACCTTGGAAGGCATAAAATACTTCTGGACGTTATGATCCCTTTAATTTTGCCGATATTATGAACTACACTCAAGATCGCACAGTTTTAATAGTAAAGGGCCACCTTTACTCTCAGAAAGAACTTGATACATAGAGTTTGTACTTCTATGATTTACAGACGAATTTAAATTCTGTTGTTCTTCCAAATAAGAAGCAAACGATTATTTATATTACTAAATTAAAAAAGACGCCCTCTTACAAAATGTTGAAGCCAATGTATCATGAAACCTCGTAAAAATATCGTAAAAAAATTTTGTGTTACAGTTCATGTAATTCACTTTTAAATTCTATCAAGAAATCGTGAGGTCAACGACCTAATTTTAAATATAAAGAACAGAGAACAATTTGTGTTCTGACATTGGATTTTATGAAATTTCAGGTATAATTTTCAGTTCTTCGCTTCTTAATAATGAAACAAAGAAAGCTGATCCGTTCAAAGAATATACTCTTAAGAAAAAAATAGTATGTTACCGATTGAAATTAAATGGTCCACCGCTTGATGCGCCGCTTTCGGCATGAACCACCTTAACGGAACTGAATAAAATTTCATCCTATATGTACACAGAATCAAGAGCTCTATCAACCTAAAGCTTAAAATTTTATGAAATATATTTTTACCGAAAAAAAATAATAAATATGACAAGTAGTTACCAACGATAGTGATATAGTCAAAGTACTGGAGCTTGGAAAAAAATGATTTAACTGCATGTTTTTAATCAGAAAAAAAACAATATAACCACGCATAATTTTCTCATGAATTTCAGAGAAATAGTTTTGATGCGATTGGAGGCCCGGAACATTTATCTTCTAAGCAAATAAATAACAATTTTAAAATTTTAAATAATTTTTTTAATAAATAGTTGAATTAAAATGAAGAGAATCTTGAATTTTTAGTGTCATGAAAAATTTGTACACCACGAGCATCTAAACTAGGAATATTGTTATCTTCTGGAGATTTAATAAGGTTGTGCCCTGGAGAATGTTGAACTGTAACTGTCGATGAAGTTCCTTGTAAAATGTATGAATCACGGAATGCTCAGTAGTATTTGAATCCAAGCCTTATAAAAGAATAATTATACAAGCTAATTTTTTGAATCAGTGATAGCTAATAAAAATTTTAAAACTTTATCAAAAACTCACGTGATGCACTGTCCTCAAAAGAAGCATGTGTGTTTAAGTTTTCATGGACATTATCACTGAACAAATGAAAACATTCGTGCTCGGTTCCCCTATCATGTGCAGAACCAAGAACTTTGCTCTCAGTAGTATTGGTGCCTGTGGAAAAATTTTCGATGTTATTTAATAGTGTAATTGCTCTTACATTTTCTGAACACTACCAACAAGAGCACTTGTATTACAATTAATAAAATTAAATGAAATCCAAACATTTATTGTAAAATTGAATATACTTTATAGAATAGGTTTTCTTTACCTTTCTGTTTTAAATGTCATTAAATAATGAAACTTTCTTTTTATTATATACATGCACAAAATAACAATAAAAGAATATAAGATTCAAATGAATATTAAGTTTCTAGAACGATGCGTTACACAAATTCAAATATACAACAAGTAGCAAACCATTGTTATCCAACAATTTCGGAGCTGACCCTGAATTTGAAGGATACATGATGGTGAAACCATAGGATGGAAGAAGGAAACAAAATAATTTTTATATCTGTAAAACACAATATTTAACATTGAGCATTGTATCTGCACACATAATGTATATTTGTTGCCGATATTATTAATATAAAGAGACTAAAAGGTTTTTGTTCCGTGTTTTATGTGCAAGGCAAAGTTTTTTACAAATGATAAAAACTCTACCCTGGTATACGGATTTAACATTTTTTCTTGTAAATAAATGTTGATATGTGAGTAAAATCAAGGTTCCGTTCAAAATAAGTAAAGGTCATACACATACATTTTACTAATTTTTTTTGGCTCTTATTACAGACATTATAAGTTCGATAGTCAATATAGTTGCACTCTTACCTGACTGCCAGAACTGGAAGCCGAAAGTACACTTAGAACTGCAGTAGCCGGAAAAGTGTAACAAAGGTACATGTATTGGATGAATACTAAAAAAGTACGCATCACTTGTAATATACATCGAAATTATAAAAATATGTAATCACATGTGTCAGTAAGTATTATTAACGGCGAGAGGAAAAACTGCATCAGTAACGTCATGTAAATAAACTTAACAGCTGTTGACACCTGCATATATAGGTATACATGAGCGCGTGGTGGCTTAGTCGGCTAGGCTGTGGGACGGCACGCGGGAGACTGTGGTTCGATTCCCGGCCAGAGTGACTCTTACGAGCAAGCACCTCTGTGATTTTTCAGATGTGCTTATATTCCCAGCAATGCTCCTCGTTAAGGGGTGAGCGACCTTCTCGCAGCAAAATTTCCTATTTATCTCCTACCCCCCTTCCTGTTATGGGGAGGCCTTCTATCCCTTATCCCTTCCTTTTCCCAACTGCTCAGTGCCCAGAGTAGTGCCGTTGCATAGGAGCCGGACGTATAGCAGGATGATATGAAAAAAAAATATATATATGTATAGGTACATGCAAGAGCTGTGTGCAGTCGGAGCAGTCTGCATCTGTGTGTAGGTATACTGCGGAACACACTATGGGTATATGTCCTACAGTGTATGGGTATAGTACGCTACAGTCTGCAGTTCCCCCACTCGTTGCATCGAATCTCAAGTGGCCGTGGTTAAAAACCCACGGGGGCGTTGCGTTTCTCACGCAACGTGAGCTTTTGTGATTCCCGCACCGACACGTTTGCGCTAAGGCAAAGCCTGCCTGAGGTATAGCCTGCATTTCTGATTGTGAAGTGATATATACAGTGAAGAGGAGAAGAAACCATTTTTTGCACAAGAAAAGTCAAAAAGAACTGAAATTACAAGTGGTCACAAACTAGAAGTGACCCGATCAGACTACTTTTACTAGTGAATGAAATTCACTTTCGCAATCAGCAACTGATACGATATTTTATAAACAGAACTATCAACAACTAATATGAGGTAGCAACAGTAGAACTCCGCAAGTCATTTTCTATTCTGCTGTCATAAATGATTTGGTATTGAATTAAAAAGTTGGAAAAAGCTACATGAAGAATTCTACTCCTCAAAACTCTCAGTTGCATCACCCAGATTTGTCAGTATCGAGCGAAGATCCTGACTCTGGTTCTAATCGAGGGCCTCCTTAACCCATAATTACCCAAGAGATTAGCAAAAATCCTTCTTTATGTACACATGTATCCGTAAAAATAGATACATCTTTACAAATGATTGTTCCCGGAACATGTTTAACTATTCCCTCTCTTTTTCCTCTAAATCCTTATGGAAATCAAATGCTCGGAGTACAAGATCATGCGACTCCTAATTCTGCAATCTCTTCCAGACATCTTACGGGTTTGCGACGGAATTTACATTTATTATAAGTATCACTGTACTAAGCATGTGTACAGTAAAAAAAAAATCATCTAACGAGATTTTTTTTCCAGGTCGATGCAATGACAATACCTTGCCTTCATCTGTCAAGCAGAGAATTCTGTTGGAAAAAGTGTACTTTAATGGAAGTACTACATCTTCCGTTTTGCCGAATAAGGTTAGAGAATCCAATAAAAGAGTACATCACAAAAATTAATAGCATCATTAAAACTTACATTCTACTAATTTAGTCGAATCTGACCAACATTTTTTTATTTAATATTGATGATACCAAGACAGCACGCAAGTACTAAGAATATTATGCTCAAATTCGGAAGCAATTTCACCTTGAAATTCGGGAATCATCACTAAAGTACTCTTAAAACATTCTTTTTGAATAAGGGCTATGTCACCTGCATCAAATTCGATTTTAGCTCGTCAAGAGCATTCCACATACTATGTAATTCTTTAAGGATACCAAAAGTAAACTTTCCAAATCCAATTCGAATATAAGTTATTCAAAAATAAAAAATAAAAATATGTCACCAGAGGAGATCCCTTCAAAAACCGCAGTAAGTTGTATTCGAACCCCTGACCATAGAGTTCCCGTCCGCGACACAAGCATGCTGACCATTCGATCACGTAAGAGTCATCAGATTTCCGTGCAAATTGCCTTTATTAGTTATGAATACTAAAGGAGATTTATTCCTTGATCATCATTTACATTTTCTATCTTTGTATAATTTACTTACAATTTGTTGAATATAAGTTGATTATAGAATTATAACGCCTTATTAGAAATTAAACGAATGAATTTGAAAATTTCAGAATGACATATAATTATCAAACCAAAATACCAAAAAATCTATATGATTATTATTTCCAAGACCAAAATAAAATTTTTGGAACACATACTTTTCTTAAATTTTGTTATATGTATAGATACGATTGTAACTACAAAATATACATCAAAGCAGCTTGGTTTACAATTCAGAACAATATCAACCCTAAAACTATCCTTAATTTAATTGGAAATGGAGAACGTAAGTGATAAACATATAATATTTTAGCAAACTGATAAGAATGAGTGATAATGATATGTACCTTTTTTTATACATTCTAAGGCCGTGTTAGAGCGGTCGGGTGCACATTTGCTTTTAGACCCAATAATTGCAGGTTCGAACCAACAAAATTACACTTACTTTTTTTTTCTTTTCTTATTTTGTAGCAATATTCTTTTTTTCCTCATGTTTTCGATGCAATAAATAATATTGCAATTGAAATACTAACAATAATAACCCTTGAAATAATTATAATTCGTGCCAGATGACCTTATGGAGGAACTTATGTTTTTTTTTTTATTTAATTTTCGAACAAAATTTACAACTCAGAATAATATTGACCCTCAAAACATACTTAATTTAATTCAGAAATGGAGATCATAAGTGATAAACATAGTAACAAACTGAAAATCTGATGATAAACTGATAAGAATGGATGATGAGCATATGTAACTTTTTTCTAACACCTTTTAATAGCCATGTTAGCGTGGTTGGGTGCCTGCTTTTTTTGGACCCAGTGGTAGATTCGTGGTAGGTTCGAGTCTACTAAATTTGCTCTCACTTTCTGTTTTCTTTCTTCTAGCAACATATTCTACAATTAATAAATATTTACACCTTACTACTAATATTACTTACAACTTATGGTGTTTATTTATTTGTTTACAGTTAATATTTAATCTATTATTATTATCTCTCAATACTTTAATATTAAAATACATTGTCATAAAATATAATATGTCAGATCCTGAAATTGAAAAATATAATTACAATTTGAGTTTACTTTAGTTATAACTGGATTTATAAAAAAAGTAACGGCACACTTCGTGTCTCCTTATTTAAGTTCATCAAAAATTCGTCAGGTACTTTTTACGAACTCATCGAAGTCGACGCAAAAAGAAATCATAATATTTAGTTTTGAATAAATATAAAATGAAGAAATAAACAACAGTTTGTTACTATGTTTATCATTCATGTTCTTCATTTCTGAATAAATTAAGAATATTTTTAGGGTCGATATTGTTCTTAATTGTTAATATTATTCGGAACTTAATTAAAAAAAAATAACATAAGTTCCTCCATAAGATGATCTGGCACCAATTATAATCATTACAAGTGTTATTATTGTTAGTATTTCTATTGCAATATTATCTATTGCATCGAAAATATAAGGGAAAAAAAATATTGCTACAAAATAAGAAAAGAAAAAAAAAGTAAGTGTAATTTTTTTGTGGGTTCAAACCTGCTATCATTGGGTCCAGAAGCAAATGTGCATCCGACAACTCTAACACGGCTTTAGAATGTATGGAAAAAGTTACATATCATCATCACTCATTCTTATCAGTTTGTTACAATATTATATGTTTATCCCTTACGTTCTCCATTTCTAATTAAATTAAGGAAAATTTTAGGGTTAAAATTGTTCTAAATTGTAAACTAAACTGCTTGGATGTATATTTTTTAGTTACAATCGTATTTATACATCTAACAAAATTTACGAAAAGGATGTGTGCGAGAAATTTTATGTTGGTTTTGAAAATTATGATTATATAGATTTTTTGGTATTTCGGTTTGATAATTATATTTGATTCTGAAATTTAAAATCCATTCGTTTAATTTTTAATGAGGCGTGATAATTCTATAACCTTGCCTAATAATGTATAATCATTATTGTATTGCAATTGGTTCATCTTATTAATCAACTTATATTCAACAAATTGTAAGTAAATTATACAAAGTTAGAAAATGTAAATGATGATCAAGAAATTAATCTTATTTAGTATTCGTAACTGATAAAGGCAATTTGCACGGAAATCTGATGATTCTTACGTGGTCGAGTGGTCAGCATGCTTGTGTCGCGTGCGGGAACTCTATGGTGGGGTGTTCGAATACAACTGACTACGGTTTTTGAAGGGATCTACTCTTACGATATAATTTTTTTTTCTAATTTTTAAATAATTTATATTCGAATCAGATTCGAAAAGTCTACTTCTGGCATACTTAAAGAATTACTTAGTATGTAAAATGCTCTTGACCAACTAAAATTAAATTTTATCCAGGCGACATAGGCCTCATTCAAAAAGAATGTTTGAAGAGTACTTCACTGATAATTTCTAAATTTCGAAGCGAATTCGCTTACGAACGGCACGAATTCGAAATCAATACTTCTGGTACTGTGTGTGCTGTGTGGGATAGTTTGAAAGTTCTAATTTTTTTCTTGATTGCTACTAACATTTTTTCTTATTTGTCGTGATAAAGCAGATGGAATATTCTATAGTTTTTATTATTCTATGATTGTCTGGAATTCCGTCTGATTTTTTGTTTTGATTCTTAAACTGCTTTTTCTTTTGTTCAAAAAAAGTTGCAATATATAATAAGTTAATTCATGATGTATAATAATATTGTATTTGACTTTTTTTTGGAAAAGAAAAATTATGTTACAAGTGTAATTAATCAGTAAAAGAAGTTAATTATCAGATTTTGTTGTGAGAAATCAGGTATAAGTTAATAATCTTATTTTTTGTCTCCTACAGGCATATATGTACATTATTTTCTATTAAATAAAAATGTTTTTATTCTTCGTACTTGAGGTCTTCCCAACATAAAAACTTGTAATCTATTTACAGTCTGTATAGTTATTAGATTTAATGTTTTCTAAAAACAAACAAGATAAACGATCTCTGTAAATCACAAATTGCAATTACTTTGTGACAAAAATCAGCATTAACACCGTGTGAGATAAGTTCTAATTTTTATCATTCATATTTACTACTTTCTTAAATTATACGATGATTGTAATGATAAAAAAATTCTAATAAATGATGCTTAAGTCAATGTGATCAGTGCAATTTTTTTCGAACCTTCATATTGCTGTTAAATACTCATTTTAATGTTGTAATCAGGTTCTGGATTTAATATATGAGTGGAAAACAAAGAATTATTGCTTCTTTTATCCAAGCAATAAAATTTTTATTATCATAATTCGTATTCCAAAGAAAAAATTTAACATTTTTCTAATATGTACAATATAATTTATAGCGATGAAGATTTCATGAGAGTAAATGTTAAACAAAAAACCCAAGAATAAATTCATAAAATAAACTAAGTACACGTGTGTAAAAGATTACATTTTAAAAAGATCAGACAAACACTGCATTCATGTTTGAAGGTTAAATAAAGGGTCTTTTAACAGCTACCTCGCAATGTATTTACTTATTTCATCACGTACTTCTTCTCCCAAGCTTAATATTAATTCGTTGCTGTTACCCAAATGTACCAGTTTCTCAGATGGAAGGTTTTCTGAACAAATGCCTATTACGGTTTCTCGACGATCAATGATTACATTGTGTAACAAACAGATGCATTTCACAATCTGGCAAACAGTTTCTGGACGTTGTTTCATAGTGCGACTGAAAATAGTACATTTTTTTGTTACATGGCCAAAAGAACATTAAACAACAATCCGAGCTCTAAAAAGACTGTGGTTACATGTTTTTTGAGTGGATAAGGGTTCATCAAATTTTTCATCAACGTATAAGCACCATCTGAAATAAAAGAAGATTGGTAAGACTATTTAGAAATCTGGTAAGGGTTGATCATGTGTAAACTGTAACTTCTTTGAAATAAGGCAATTATATATCGTTGAAGCTTGGAGAGTCAATGTATCATGCTGTTGGCCAATACCACCAACGTCGATTACAATCAAACGGTATTCTGAGTCAACAACAGCTTGTAGTACGATTAAATATAACTTTATATAGTGATAATAAACTGAGCCGGTATCAGGTGGTCGCTTGATGCGAATGTGTTGGCCATCTAAAGCACCTACACAATGTAAAAACTGCCACTTATTATAAAAATTTTCGGCAATATTTAAGAAATTTCGTTTGGTGGGTGGTGGCATGTGTATAGGGCAGAGTTTGTTCCAAATAATGGTCATTATATTACGAATAATTACAAACGGTTAAAACTCCTACACAAAATAAAAATGAAAAATTCTTGTATGAACACCCAGTTCCTAAAAATCTGACCAATATATAAAAATTTTTTACTGCAAGAATTTAAAAAATACATTGGAAAAAAATGTTCACCTCAACGTGATTACAAGCTTTTCTTCTGCCAAAATAGGTTGTTTGTGAAAGTTTGCATATTTTAAAGTGCATGAAGGTTAAATCTTGAATAAAATATATTAGAAGGATTCTACAGGCATCCAAATATATTCATAAAAGTTTTCTCCATATTTTCGCAAAGTGGGATACAGATGATGTAACTCGCCATATACCTCTCTACCTTCATTTATTTCATGTGTTTGAGAACGTTCAATGCTTCCAATCAAAACATCAAAATTCAAAGCTGAATTTCCAAATAAATACATCATATCCATTGTTAAAGGCATATTTATATAAAAACGATCAAACTACCTAAAAAAATAATTCAAAGTACATCAAAACATGTGCGCAAAAAAGATGAAACTATTAAGGAAAGAGAGATACAGATAATACCACATACTTATTACCTAATTAAATACAGCGAACATCCTGCGTAATGTTAAGAGTCTTGCAATTAATAGTATAAGAGTGTTGTAGTCGATATGTTGTTTCTTCCAGAATTCTGACGAAGCTGGTTTTGTGCTTTACAGTTAACGTGCAACAAGTGCGACACATAAACTTTCATTGGCTATAGGTTAAGATACGGCCGCAGTAACTGTGCGGCGATGCTGGTGACTTATCAGTTTCACGCACAGTCTCGTAACTCCCCTCTCCTTTTCTCTTGTGTCATTAGGAGAGTCAGCGGGTGAAGGAAACTTACTCTGCGTGCGAGGCTATGCTCGGTTATCTACGCCAGTGTAAGGGTATGACGTGGCTATACTAGGGTAACTGCGGGTCTGCTCAGGTGCGCCAGTCTCTGTGAGGCTACGCTAGGAGATGCTGGATCTCCCTTGCTCAAGAGGACGCTGTACGAAATACGCTAGCGTACTCCGCTACTGTGAATGCACTATCCACCTGGGGTTCTATTCAAGTAAGTGAAATATCGCCAAAAATAACTAACTTTCGATAGTTCCTAGCACGCGCCTGCGCATTGACTACGGCGCATGCGCTTGATCATCACTTTCTAGGGATTATCGAAGAAAAAATACATTTCGCTTACTTGAATAGAACCTCTGGTGGTACCTTCCGCTGCTCGGCTTCACCGCCCGTCGACGCGTCGCGTCTCCTCGCAGCTGCAGACCGGCCCCGTCATGCCTCCCTGGTGCGTCTCTTCTGATTCCTGGTGGCGTGTCCTCGGACAGCTCTCCCCTCGGTAGGTCTCCCTGACTCCTACTGGCCGCTTCGACTCGGAGTTCCACCTTTATCCTGCACCTTTGCGCGTCACCGGCTACCCACACTTCTCGCGCTCCTCGCTCGTCGTCCGGCACACTTACGCCCGGCACCTTGCCTCAACATCAACACAAAACGAAACGTACCACGTCTCTTGGCGCCTAAATTTTTTGCACCGTCGTTAGGCACGTCACGTTTCCTCGGACTCTTTCTCTCTCTTCCGATCTCGTGTCTCCTCGAACTCTCTTCTCCCGCGTCTCCGACTCTGCAGCTTCCTTACACACGGCAACTGAATCCCTATCTCTCTCGCTCTATTTTTCCTCGCGGTTCTACGATCCAGCTATGTTGATGCGTCGACTGCCTCTGCTTCACACTATCGCTCCTGGCTACATTGACTCGTGCTGCCACAATTCGCGCCTACTCTCGTCCCTTTCGCTCTGGCATGCACATAGACATGCACATAAAGTCGTACAGGTGGGTAGCGACCACTACTGTTGGCGGCTGCATATATGTTTCGCCTCTCCTTCAGCTCATGTCGGAACTCGTCGTCGGCGGCACCGATGACAGACGTTATAAGACGTGTTATAGAACGTACCTATATATTGTAGCATTTATTTTTTTCTATTTTTTGGTCGCCGATGACACGCGTATATATATATATAGGTATACAGTGCCGTGCTAGCTTTAGCTGCTACGTCACAAGGTGAGGGCAATGGACCTGGTTTTTAATTTCTACTTTATTTTAGTTTTTTTAAACTATGGCGGGATGGGACGAAATAAAATTCAGTTTATCCAAATCTTATCGATAAAAATTTGTCACATTACATAAGCGTACAGCCATAACCTACAAGACCGTCAGAGTGTCGTAAGTGACGCGTACACTTGTTTAATCACTTAAGATCACGGATTTTCTACTTTGAAGTTTGAAATAATAATTTTTGTACCATAATGAAACGACGCAGCGAATGTTACCTATAGTGTAAAAATTATGTAAGTACCAAAGTGTAAAAATGTTTACAGATAAGTATGTTTATAAACATGTATATTATATTTAAATTACAGTGATTGTATTAGATATGGAATAAAGTAAGTTTCTTGTGTCTCTGCTTTTTTTCTCACTCAAATTGTGTGTTTTTATTGTGATACTTCGAGTGTTGACCCAACCAGACCTGTTTTTGTTCCTTTTAGATTCCGATCACCACTGCAAAATAACACGTTGGTTTTATTTTTAATAATTAATTGTTAACGTATGATGTTTAATTTCATAATACATTCATAAACATCGATTTTTGTGGAAAAAATTGTTAAGTAATTTCCTATTGTTTTTTGAAATCTTGAATTGGAAAACGTGAAGTTCCATTATTTTTATTCTATAATATCAAAGTAGTAAATAATATTTTAGTATAAGTAGAAAGATTTTCTTATAAATTTAGCAGGTTCGCACTTGGAAGCAAAAAAAAATCTTTGATACAAACTCCTGGACGTATTCAAGGTAGTATTGTCTGTACCTTGATTATGGTTTAGATATTAATAAAACTCTTTAAACATACACATTTTACGTGAATCTTTTTTGTGTAGCCAAGAGTATCTAAGAAAAAAAGAAAAATGGACACGTACTTTTACAGGTCAAACACGGGTATTTATGTACAATCAAATAACTATTTGAGTTAAACCAAAAATGCTCTTCGGATTCGAAAAAAACTCAAGACAGTCATTGTATCCAGAATAGTATAAGCTCTTCAAATTAATGATAGGATATATTTATTACTTACGTTGAGGAATGATGATATAAAGTGGAATCGTGACAACAGTTGCTTGGTAATGAAACTCATAATTTAAAAAGACTAATCGATCGTTAAAAAAAGATTCATGTCACAAAAATTATTATAATTATGGATATTTTAAAATGACCGACTACATAAAAAAAATCTAAGACTATCTGCTTGCTCGTCGAACGATAGCAATCAGTCAGATCGTAAATTCCAGAGAGCAGCGCAGTGTCTTGGTGAACTTTTTTATTGAACGGCATGTAAATTTTGTTTTCTTTTTTTGTGTGTGTGTCTCACTATTTTTGTTGAAAGGTATTTTATGGTCACAAGTTTTGATAATTTTTTACTACTGCATGTTTCTTGGAGAATTTTGAATTGCAAAGATTTGTATGGCAATCATCTAGATATGCTAGAATATACTTAAAAAATTTAGTTCACTCATCGAAAAAATGGTATGGATAGCAAATCATTCCGTCGAATACGCATAGTTAAGTCCATTGATCAAATGATGTTAAAAGCATTAACTGTCCGTTATCAGACATTTCTGCTTTTTGTTCCGAAAATGAGCTGGACAATATTAACGATTATGTTAACAGTGGGGACCGACCATTATTATGCTTAAGGAGGATCCATAGTCAGAATAAGCGATATTCGAGAATTATTTATAAAGTAAATTGTGGAAATCTAATAACATAAAGATCATTCCCATATTATGCGAGGGTGATCTTCGTGTTGAAATATTTATTTTTTATAATTTTTCATTTTGCATGCAAAGATATTGTAACTCATAAAAGCCCCTTTATAAGTCTAGTTGAAAATTTTGATGTTCATCCGATATAAATCTAACAAGACTTGTTTTGTCCCCTAAATGATTTAAGATAGGGTAACGTGACAAAATGTTTAAAATGATTAACGTATCCAAAGTCACATGCAATTGTTTGTACGGTAACTGGTAGAAACTTACATTTTCGTATAAACAATTGCTTGTAACTTTGGACACGCTGATTATTTCAAAAAATTTGTCACGTTAATTAATATAATTAATAAGTACTTTAACTTAAATCATATAGTAAAAAAGACAAGCCTTGTTGTATTTAAATCGGAGAAAAATTACAAATTTCCCATTTGATTAAATAGGGTGCTTCTATAACTGACAAATCTTGGCATACAAAATAAGGAAAAAAAAAAAATTTTAACATAAAGATCCCCCTCGTATAGTATGAAAATGATCTGTATGCTATGAGATTGGCCCAAATTACTGTATGAATAATTCTAGAATATAACTTCTTATGACTATGGACCCTTCTTCAATATGTAATAGACTAGAGCAACTTAAATATGTAATAGACTAAACAATGATGTGTTCACAAAAAAAGAAGAAATCCTCAAGATACAAGAAATTTACATTTTTAAATATCTTGAGCTGGAAAACATACGTATCTCTGGCGCAACTCGCACCATAAAAAATCTTGCCTTTGATTATCCTTCAAAATCTTCACAACTAAACATTTTGGAGGTGGGAGAATCAGATGTACGTATAGACATTTTACTAGTCAATGTACAATGGAAGATATTTTACTTATCAATTTACCAGCTGTTAGGAGATCATAAAAAAGACTTCGTCATTCCCTTTCCTCATGTAAATGGAGTCAAATACTGGATATATGTATAAAAATGTATATACTGTACATAAAAAAAAAACGGGTACTTAAATAAAATTTTTGAGATTCATACAGATTGATTAAAACGATATTTTTATCACCTTTAATTGGACGGACATTATGGTGTAAAATGCTAAAAAAATTAAATTCGGTATTTGCAGAAAGTTTTTATTTGTCATTAATATACTACTTTCTAAGATTCTAAATGATTTTTATCGTAATTAAGTTGGTATACATATGGTGCATAAAAAGGCGTTTTTGTAAACTTTATGTTGCGATAAACCCTAGCATATAAATGGAAATGAATATTGTTTAATGGCGGGGGTTACGCTGCAGCCCCTTAGTCATAGAAAATAAACCGTTACACTGGTGAAATGCAGAGATGGTTTTTCGGTTTCATAGCAGAAGAATAGATTTTTGTTTGGATTGCATCAAAAAATTTCCGCGAAGGAGCCTTTTCGAGCAAATGTAACAGGCTGCTAATGAATAGGTTGAGATTCCATGTTGTTTTTTTTTATAATTAGTACTAAAAAACGTACTTTGCTGGTCAATAGTCGGCACTGATCGTAAGGTCTGAAAGATTATAATAAATCTTTAAGTATTTTTACTGAAAAGTAACACAAGGTAATGATTTTTCAAATTTTAAAATAAAATCATGGAAAAGCATAGATCCCTGTGATATTAATGCGGTTATTTCATCAAATAACAGCATCACGCTGGACTAAAAATCATTCGGTTTTGTGTTTATTGAACACATGTGTATATCTACGAGGTGTGTCCGAAAAGTATCCGACCTGCGTTCATATCTCCGCGTTGGTGCTATTCTTCGGCATCCGGGTCGTGGCATCCTTCGAAGCAGTCGCCATTTGATTGAACCACACGCTCCCAGCGGTGCTTCCACATCTTAAAGCAGTCCTTAAACGCAGATTTTGGGATGGCCTTGAGCTCGCGCGTCGCATTACTCTGAATCGTCTCGATGTCGTCGAGCCGCTTTCCTTTGAGCGCCATTTTCAATTTTGGGAACATCCAAAAGTCGCAGGGAGCTAT